>BROG01001997.1:0-19227 GCA_030159075.1 Atrina japonica | reverse complement strand
TTGACAGGGGATGTGAACATTTCCATTACACCTGGTACCAGTTTTGGATTCTCTGTTGGGCTGTGATTGCTAAATATTAAACATAGTCTATACTGTCTACTAAAGCTCTTGACGGTTAACACTTAAGAATTCGCCATTGTTATAAAAAACAACAACAACAAAACCAAAAAACAAAAATAAAAACCCCAAAAAACAACAACAACAACAACAACAAAAAACAAACAAACAACCCCCCCCAAAAAAAAAAGCCTGCTAAATATAATATACGTATAGATTTATTAAAACGAACACGTACTAGTGAATAATTAAATTGAGTACGAGTATTTATGATATAGCATTATATTTATATTATAATCACTTGTCAATAGAGCACTTGTGACTGCTAAAAGTCGTATCTTTTTTTTTTAAATCTAGTTAAATAATGTAATACAAAGGATTATTTATTAGGGAACCTCTATTTATTCGAAAAAATATATCCTAGCTTATACATCTATTTAATTTGACATTTATTATTATTATTATTTTATTATTGTTATTGTTATTATTATTATTATTATTATTATTATTATTATTATTATTATTATTATTTTTATTATTATTAACATTATTATTATAACTATTATTATTATTATCATCATCATCATCATCATCATCATGATCATTATTATTATTATTATTATTATTATTATTATTATTATTATTATTATTATTATTAATATTTGCAGAGACTACCATCAAACTTTTATCTGAAAGGAACGACTTGGCTCCATATTTAGTATAATTGATAAAGAAATAACGACTATGTCATCTAAATGCTGAAATAACTTAATTTACATTGTGGAAATAATATTTCAATATAATCATAGTTCGTTATCATATAACGTAATTTCTGCTGGAATAGTATGCGCAAATCATTGAAAGCTATTTTGCTGTGACTAGTTAATCGTAGTATGATCTCATAAAAGAAAATGACGTCGAACACGTGTTTACATGGCTGAATATCAGTAGTCAATAAACTACGTATTATCTATCACGGCACACGAGCAGTTTTACAACTACCCCGGACGGCCCACATCTGTATTTTCCCATATTTGTGTCATTGTTGCTTTCCATCCCGCCAAGAATGTTTCACTTATAAGGGGAGATCACCAGTTTCAGATGATTTGCGACATATTTTGACCCGTGCTACAGACTGGCGCAAATGCAGTGAAATCAAGAACAAACTTCCAGTTGAACGGACGTGGTACACGTCGTGACTAAAGGTGAATTGCTCTTTCACAGGAATTTGACCTTCGGATCCTTATTAACTACGAGTAAAGAGAGTTGTTTTCATGAAGTTAAACCACTTATAAGGTATATTATTTAATAATACATGTAGCCATGAAGAAATATGTGTTGACAGATTAATTTGAATGTCTTCACCATAATTTTAATTAGATCTTTGATACTATAGCAGAATTTCATTTCTTATATCCAAGTGAGTAAGTACATAGTACTTGATTAGAACAGAGATAGATACATAGTACTTGATTAGAACAGAAATAGATACATAGTACTTGATTAGAACAGAGATAGATACATAGTACTTGATTAGAACAGAAATAGATACATAGTACTTGATTAGAACAGAGATAGATACATAGTACTTGATTAGAACAGAGATAGATACATAGTACTTGATTAGAACAGAGATAGATACATAGTACTTGATTAGAACAGAGATAGATACATAGTTCTTGATTAGAACAGAGATAGATACATAGTACTTGATTACAACAGAGATAGATACATAGTACTCGATTAGAACAGAGATAGATACATGGTACTCGATTAGAACTTATGCGATTACATACATTGGACCTTTACATGCCAGTCTGAATATCGATGCTCCGTAACAAACAGTGGTATCATACAAGGTCAAAACATAATCATATGGTATTCCTAAATCGGACAAAAAGAAAACACTGTAAAAAGATGACGTTCTCAGTTTTTGAAGAGTTTAGAATTGAAACAATCTTTGCATTCGAAACATTACTTTAGTGTCAAATAATCACCTTGTACCGAAATACTAGGTATTGGGTTTATGTGTACTCAAATGGTCCAGCAGCAGCGGGAACGGCTCAGTGGTTGTAAATATTATAAACATAAAAGCAAAGTTCTGTTTCACTTCGGAGATCCTTTCAACACAGCATATCTCCCAGGATCACTTTGATACACCCATAAAATACTGGTATTACTGAGGATGACTAAGAACTGAATCAAGATATCACTTCAATTCCGAGTTATGATTACGTCATATACACAACACAATGTCATACGTACCTCAGTTTCAAAGTCAAGGGGTACATTTTCAGACAATTTCAAAGCATCATCAGATCAGAAGTGTAACCATGACAGCCATATTGGGCTGACCACGTTTTATCTATAGCACAATGTCAGAGTTGCCTCATTATGAATGTATTCGGGTTCTGTAGGTTTTTAGATATTGCCGGGATATTAATGACTCTCTGATCAAAGTTTGAGAAACATAGTATAGATAAAGTTTTACTATAACGGCCATATTGGATCGATGACGTAATATATATAGCACAATGTCACAGGTGTCTTAGGGTTGCTTTAGTCAAAGTGTAAGATTATACCGGGTACCAGTGAAAAAAAAACCTATTAGATCTAGCTTAAAACAAGACGGCCTTTGTTCGCATTCGTTTTAACCTTTTTTGTACTGGGTGTAATAACGTTAAGACTCTATGATTTATGCGAATTATCACTTATCACGGTGTCGGAAATTTGTGAATTTTGGATGCAATGTACAGTGTGGTCGTCAGTGTGGGCAAAACTCTCTGGATGTAGCCATTTGATCAAAGCCCATCATAATCTTGGCGTTAATTGACTGGACTATGAATTGTATATAAGATTATAGATCTATAAAAAGTAAATTTTAATGACTTGACTTATATAAATATCAAAATAATCATATTACTTACAAAAGGGTAGATGTTGATATCGGTGTATTCACTATTCGATTTAGTATCAAAATCAATGTTTCGTTCGTCCTTGGTATAGCAGTTGAAGCGACAGTTTCCTTTGATTTTGTGATAGTTCACCGATCGACATTGACTCCAATAAAAACACATCTCAATGCACTGATGTATGGATGTTGCGCGTATATGTCCTAACTTACATCTGAAGAGGAAAAATCCATCTAAGATAACAGAGTTATCTCCCCTATAGACTTCAATTATTGAATGAGATGAAACAATTCTGCCAATTATGCTTATAAAGTTTAACACAAACGATGATGTAAGTTGCATTTTTCAATATTTATCTATATGCACTTGAGATATCATTTCAAGAGTATATACTAGGTTTGGTCCCGTATTTGTGAATATCCTCTATATCAATAAACACTTCGGAATATCACAAATATAACACAACCGCACCACCAAAGTATTTTTTGGTTTTACAAACTACCAAGCTATTCAGCTATTTAAACATATTGTATATGGTACAAATTTTATACAAAGAAAAAAAAACCAAAAAGCAATTTCAAATCAAAAGTGTCAAAAGTAACGATTAAAACAGTATCAAATATTTGAAAGTTTAAATAAATAAAACCAGCTCTTAATAGCTGTCATTTAAATGTTTTAAATGTGTGAGAGGGATATGCATTAAGAATACATGACACCAATGCAATACTGAAGTACATGGTAGTTATCACTTATTGTCTACACTGAAAAAATGGCACCATGCTGTGTTTGTGTTACTGATATATGATATACTATTTCCTGAATTCAAACGTGAAAACAAGTTCCATACAATATTTAATGCCTGCATTAAGCTCTTAATTCCAAGTAGCAGTGTGCATACTTGTAGAGAATAATAAACAATACCAAATAAAAGCTGCATTTAATTCGGTGTCGTCAACCCAGTTTAAATAAATGATGTGTGATTGTGGCAATTGTTATTCGGTATTTTAAACTTAAATCATTTCAATGTGGTACAACTACACTGAACTAGTTCAGAATATTTGTCTGGACGGGTATTCATAAAATATATATCAGACGGTTATTTTTCATTGACCAGGCCCTTTTTACATTTATTATTATTCTATAAATTGTATGCCTTACTTTGGATATCATTTGAAGTAAAACGCTACAGGTCGAGTATATCTAGCCTGTAGATAGTAATGTAGAATGTAGCGGAAATACCTATACACTGTGCCATTGGGAATTTAAGAATTTGAATATTAAATGTTTCATGCCACATGTAACAATTTAGTTGTGGGGATAACCCGTCTATAGTGTATAGGGGAAGAGATCATCGGCTTCCGGACATAAACTGGCTAACCTTCTCACAAATCAGTTTAGGTTGCAGTGTAACTCGATCTGAGCTGAATAGTGGCGGGATACTTCATTCTTTAAAGCGTGATACCGTCACCAGTCGGTAAGGGAAACCCTCAGAGATCTTCTAGTGACTTTGATAGTATAAGATCAAATTCAAACCGAATCCATCGGCATTCTTATAAGATCTAAAATATGATAAACAGAAGTTATAACGACCAGCTTTCCAGACATTATAAATATATATTGATTAGGAAGGGCAGTATGCTAATCTACCAATATTTCAATTTAATTTTATTTTTATTATTTTTTATTTTTTTTTTAAATTTCACCATAGGGAGGTGTCTAGACTATTCTGTACTAGGAAGTATGAATATATTCTTTATAACTCCATCAAATAACGTATTTTGCTAAGGTGTAGTCAGTCTGCACGTCTATTATAATACTTTTATGGCCCACGATATCAACATGCACAATCATAGTATATTCATATTTGCTGAAAGATTCCTTGCGATCAAGGGGTCGGTCATGGCCTGACTCCATGTCAAATCGTAAGTGTCAAGGATATTCATTTTTTGTTTTCGTCTTAAATTTCGAGCTCGGTGAATATTCATCAGATATTTTTATATCTGATTAATGAAAGGGAAAAATATATTGAAGGAAATCATGGTTTGACTGCAATGAATTTGATTTACATGTATTTAGAAACTCTAGGTTTAACTTATGTTAAATTACGTTTAACCGACAAAAATAGGTTTATTTTAATGATTTGATTTTGGAGCATTTTTAAATTAAGAAAGATGCCGTTCGTTTGTTTAAAAGTTTGCTTGTTTACTTTAAACATGTTTTCATTTAATTACAGTTACAAACTAACATGCCAAAATTCCATCGATCAATTAACTTTATCCATATCATAGATTTTACTTTTATTATGTAACGTAATAACAGGTGCCACTAAAAAGGTATAGAAGCTTTAAACATTGGCAATGTTCTAAATCACAAAAAAAAGTTCTTAGACATCAACCATCTTCTACACAACACCGTCACATGTTCATGTGCATCATCTCCCTTCAAATATAATAATATCGGGCATGTCATCACCGGCGACGTTTCTATTGTTGAAAATGAAAACCTCAAAAATCTTATTTTAAGAGGTCCTAAATACCGCGAAATCCGTCCCTTTAATTGGCGTCAGAATTTCAGTTAAATTGTGAAATCTGTCGAGGATTATGCCAGACGATGGTCCAAACATGAAGACGTGGAACCAGACATTTTGTCTGAATTGCTAAAAGCTGTACGATGGTTGATAAAATATCGTATTCGAAAACTAAAAGGACACGTTATCAATCTGTATTTAGTGATCCAGAGGTAGTAACTGAACTGGATAGATTACATGACCAATATGTACTGGTATCAGCAGACAAAGCTTCAAATAATATAGTTTTTATTTGCAAGGCACATTACTATAATTGTTAATTAGAAGAGCTAAGGTTTAATACGAATTCTGGTAATTCTACATACGCATGTAGCTCACTTTCAAAGGACGAGATCCTTCAAAATCACGTGTCCATATTGCGCTCTTTTTGTGTACCTACAACCAATACTGAATTTGAGCTACCATATTGATATCGGATACCTAAACTTCATAAAACCTTATATAAGCAGAGGTACATAGCAGGGTCCAGCGGATGTTGTAGCAAGCCTTTATCTTTGCTCTTTACCAGGATATTGACAGCCGTTGAGGAAAAACTTCAGCAATACTGTACAGTTGCTTATTCCAGAATGGTTTATCAGAGCTGAATTAACCAGTTGGTCATATCATATCTCGTCTTCCCTTCAAATACTTCCGTATGCCTCAATACACCTTTTGAGCCGGTCAAACCACTTTTGGAAGCACGGTTCATACTATTCAATAGACCTTTTCACGTTAACTACCGTCCTGTGACTTTGAGCGGCAAAATGATACAGATATCCGCAAAAACCTAGTTATAGTAACTGATTTTTTTCTTGACGCCATTTGCCGGGAATCTGTATCATTTTGCCACTCAAAGTAACAGGACAGGAGTAATCGTGAAAGGATCTATTGGGACACTAATCACATTCTAATAAACATCAAATCCAAGGGCATTTCTCGAATTATATATTATTGATATTTGATATCGGCGTTTGGGAAACAGAAAAGAGTCACAGAGGTGGGGGGGGGGCAAATCTGGTGAATACGGAGGGTGAGGGAGGACCGTAATATTCTCTGTTTCCAAACATTTGGTCACAATGGGTGCCTTGTGAGTGGATGCATTATCACGCAAAAGTTGGGAGTCCCGTTTTAGGGAGGCGAATTTTTGTTGTAGTTCTGTAATTTCTTCAGAACAACGTTTTTGTAGAATATTCCTGTTGGCACCGGAATTTACATGGCGAGACCCTTGTAATACATGGCAATACTAATGCATCTCGTTATTTTCGTGGCCCAAATTCAGTTGAAACTCTACCGCTTTGGTTCAAAATAGTAAACTCGGCTCCCATGACCAGTCACTAAATTGTTGAAAGCCTTTTTATAGGCGGGGTACATTTCAGAAGTGTTTTTGCATTTACAACACGGGCTGGGCTTTCTTCTGTTCAACTGTTAACAAATGGGGTATCCATCTTGCATTTATTTTTAAGTTTTAGATGCTCCGACATCGACAAAACAGAATGTACTTAAACTAACGATGAGTTTGTCAACTGGGCTAATTGCCTCATGGTGTATTGGCATTATAAAGAGATATTGAAGAGTTTTTCGATGTTATTTTAATATGAGGTGATTGTATAGACTTGTGAGACATTTGACCCTCACCATAAATGTTGCAGACATGTTGTTGTTGTTAAATATCTATAGGCTTTATGTCGAGTACCGATCTACCTTTAATGTGGGCCCTAATCTTAAGCAAATTTTCTGCAACAAATTACCTGTGATATGTTTCAGTGATATATATACCGAAAGAAGATGAGTTTAAGTTCACACTGCACGATTTCCGCGATAAAACGCACAGTTGACATTATTTTTGGAACACCTTATACTATACTGTCCCATTGACTTTAAATTTGCTAAATTCGCGGTTAAAATTTTTTAGCGAAATATTAATCATACATTATACTTATAAAGAATCGGAAAGACAATACTTAATGCCAATCAAAATTTGTTCACATGTCCATGCAAGTTACTCCCCCTAGCAAAAGAGCAAAGCATGAGATCATTATTTGAATAGAAAACAAGAACGATAACTCCTTTTACACTTCTATTTTGGAAACTTTCTTGAGCGAAATTTAATATCCGTGAAAATGTTGGTTTTTTTTTGGGGGGGGACGCGAATTTTTCTCCCAGTGAAATTAAATAACTATACGGTATCTCAACTCGTGTCAGCGTCTGTTTGAAAGATTGTGCCATTTGCTTTAGCGCAGGTTTAAGCCTTGCAACATTAAAATCTAGTTATGGGGATATGTAAATCTGCTAGTTTCTTAGTAAGTTTGCACACGATAAGCTGGGTCAATATGATTTTAACATCACATATACAATTTATACTGGACATTGTGTAAACATCTCAATATCAATGTTTTGATATGAGACGCTATGAAATACATTTTCTCGCCGATCTATTTTTATTCATTAATTAACCCTAAGACATATTGTTATTTCCATGAGTTTATATTTCACAAATGATCCGATACGTCTTGTCTCTGTTTCACTAAGTGAAATGTTGAGTAGTCTTTTCGTTGGCAGTTGTTGAGACGTCTGTACCAATTGTGAAAAGGATTTGTTCCTTACGTATTTCTTTTGGACTTGACTGTGGACTCACAGTGGGTGTGACCAGTCGACAGCGGATGTTTGCTCCTCCATGTCACCTGATCCCACCTCTTGATTTCCAGAGGTTCGTGTTTGTCAATTTTTATCAGACTTGTATCTATATCTTGAACATCCAAATGATTTATTCTTTACACTTTAAGTCCGAATTACTGGAGATTGCTAAACGAATATTCATGAAACTACCACAATGACAAGCACTATGTGTAGATTTAAAAAGCAACAGCAATAAAAATGAAATATGTATATTTGCTCTTTTCATGTAACAGAATAAACATGTAAATAACAATGTGTTCGACGGCAAATGTATTATCACTTCAGTTCATAGCATACCTGATCTAGAATTGAAAACAGGCGCTAAATCGGAAATGAGTTCACGAGATTGACTAGTGTACACTAAAAGCAATGAAAGTGACTACAAACATGGGAGAATGCTGAAAATCAAACACAATTTACACCACAATTACAGAATGATGATTTTATTATGAAATGTTTAATTAGATAAAAAAGGTACCATGCAAAGAAAATAATGTTTTATCTTTTTATTATATATTCACTTGATAAAAATGATATTGTTGTCATCCATCCATCATCATCATCATCATCATCATCATCGTCGTTGTCGTCATCGACACCATCATCGTCATCATCATCATCATCATCATCATCATCATCATCTAATTATTATTATTTTATTCCGGTCGCATAGATAGGATAACAATTATGGAAGTACAAGTTTTGTCTGACAGGTAAATATGATCTGTTGAACTGACATCGCAATGTTTACTTCATATAAACTATCTACCTCAGCATATTAGCAACAAAAATGTTTTTCCCTCTCCATTTTTCTCCCATTTTACTGCTTGATTGATATACAATAACTGAAAAGAGATCTACACGGCAATAAAATTCTTAACTTTTTATATATTTTGAAAATTGTTTGGGAAACCCTGGTTTGGCACCTATTCAATTGCGATTGATAAACTCAACCTTACTATTTGTATATAAATACAAAACTGGACCTGATATTATTTTCACAAATTATATAAGAAAAAAGATTTGTGTATGCCAGTGTATAGCTCTTATTTGTTCTTGTACATCAAGTACAAGTAGTAAAAGTAGAAAACACAGCTAATGCCCTTTAGGTATCTTATCGTCAGAGGAAACAAAAAGTAGGGAAAAGTACAGAATGTATGGTAAGTAAATTTTATTGTATACAGATTAAGAAAAAAAAAACAGGAAATATATCGTACACAGGATAATCAGAAATGTTGATGATATTATACCATTGACGAGGAGGTATGCGGTGGGTATGAACAAAACAGCTTATTACTGTCACTGTTAATTCTGCTTTGCATTTCATTGGCGATGTCTCCGTGGCCCGGTGGATAGAGCACTTTAACCATGAAGTATATCATCTCTTGTCAGCTGATTTTTGTGAGGTATGTCAGTTTACTTGCGGAAGGCTTGCTGTTTCTTCCCAGGTAACCGGGTTCTCTCCTCCATCATTAAAAACAGGCCGCCACAATATAACTATTATAAACATAATACCAAAATTATAATGCTCAAAACGATCATTTCTGTCAATTAGACTTCATCATTTGTACTCCAGTATTGTTGAGTGTGTAGTAAAATGCTATTCAAAATCAATTCAAATCTAAAATTGTTATATATCTGTAGTAAACGGAAAGGTGTGTGAAGCATTGATACCAGCGTGATAACAATTGGAATATGTGAGGCAATTTACCGACACAGTTAACCTGTTGATAATATATTATTAAAAATTTTGATGACGTGACCCTTTGTGTTTTGGATGGTTTATTTTTTTCTCTATTGTACATGTACCTACAGGTAACTGTTGAATAGATGAATAGAGTTTAGTCGTATTCAACTGTTCAATAGCTGGCCGTTGAATAGATGATTGGATTTCAGCTATTTCACTGGCGAGCTGTCATCTGTACAAAAAATGTGAAAACAAAATCATTTTAACCTTCATTTTTTCTGCAATATTTCCAACAAGAATTACATAAAAAAGTTAATTTTTAAATCCCCTTTCGCGATTTTGATAAATCCATGTTGAGTTTCAGGCACATATTCAAATTCATTATCATGCTCTCGTTTAGATCCTTGAATCACCTTACTCGCCTGAATTTCCTGGTTAATATTTGTATGTTTATAATTCCGTACAGCATCTGAACAATCACCTGTTTTTCTTCACATATAACCTGCTCACCGATGTTTGCGGCAGACATACTTGCAACTGTGGCAACACGTAAAAAACTGTGAAAAGAACCCCCCCATTCCTGCATTGACAGTAAATCCTCTTTCACTTATAAATCTTCTTTCACTTTTCTTATACCTGGCTTAATAGTATTTCTCTCACAAAACTTTTTACCTATTGTTTAATTAGCTAATTATAAAATACATGTAAAGCCCATTTGGATTTTGCTTGTTTTCTGGGCAAATGTGGATTTCATAATGACATCTTTTTTCTTTTTTCTGGAATTGGCTCCGAGAAATGTTCACATGTTATTTCAAGAATCGGTTCTGTTTGTTGCTGATAATATTTCATCATCTGATATACCACTAAATTATTTGAAAGTTGAAATTAGGCATATTTTCCATGTTAATCTCCGCCATATCTATTACATCATTTATCACATTATATGTATCTGGTCCATTTTTACACTTATTTTGAGTAATAAATAAACTATTGTCACTGTCAATATTGTTACATTTGATGTGACTTCACTATGTTTGTATTGTCACACCTCAGTGAATATTGCACGAGCCACCTTTACACCAAGTAACTTTAGATTATAATCAACTATTCAACGTTGTTTAGATGTAAAGGGTTATTTTTTTAAGTTAGATAAATCACTCAATTGAGTGATTTATCCATTACTTAATCATAACAAAAAGTTAGTCAGTAAGACGTTCGAGCTCGAATTTAATATAAATATATATTTCTAAAAGAGAAGTAGTATCCTCTAGCGATGACTGTATGTTGGAAGCACCATGTATATGTTACTTATCATGCCTTTTGTAATAACAAAGACATAACCAGACCGAAATAAGAGAAATAACGCAGTCTAAATCATTATAAACACTTAAACAAACACTGAACAAGAGAAACAACAGAGTCTCCATCACTATAAACACTTAAACAAACATTGAACAGGAGAAATAACAGTCTCCATCACTATAAACACTTAAACAAACACTGAACAAGAGAAACAACTGAGTCTCCATCACTATAAACACTTAAACAAACATCGACCAGGGGAAATAACAGTCTCCATCACTATAGACACTTAAACAAACATCGAACAGGAGAAATAATACAATCATCATCGACATAAATACTTAAATATCATAGTTTCCATCACAATAGACACTTAAACAAACATCGACCAGGGGAAATAACAGTATCCATCACTATAGACACTTAAACAAACATCGAACAGGAGAAATAATACAATCATCATCGACATAAATACTTAAATATCATAGTTTACATCACTATAAACACTTAAACAAACATCGACCAGGGGAAATAAAAGTCTCCATCACTATAGACACTTAAACAAACATCGAACAGGAGAAATAATACAATCATCATCGACATAAATACTTAAATAAATATCAATAACAGTCTCCATCACTATAGACACTTAAACATCGAACAGGAGAAATAACACAGTTTACATCACTATAGACACTTAGACATCGACCAGGAGAAATAATAGTCTCCATCACTATAAACACTAAAACAAACATTGAACAGGAGAAATGCCATCACTCTAAACATATAATCATCAAACAGGAGAAACAACAGTCTCCACCACTATAAACACTAAAAAAATCAAACAGGAGAAATAACACAAGCCCCATCACTATAAACACTTAAACAAACACTGAACAAGAGAAACAAAAGAGTCTCCATCACTATAAACACTTAAACAAACAGCGAACAGGAGAAAAAACACAAGCCCCATCACTATAGACAAGACAAGAATTATCCAAACTGAGAAGTTACACAGTCTTTAAATATCACTACTGACGGTCAATCAAGTATTTCCCAATCGGAGAAATAAAATTCTCCAACACTATAGACGCTTAAACAAGAATTATCCAAGAATTATACAATAAATAGACGTAGGAGAAGCATCATCAATTGCACTTAATATCAATCAGTACACAACACAAGTTTAAGCTCCATTCATACGTATCATGTTTACTCCAGGCGTAAATTGGCATGCTATATAAATTTACTTACATATGAAAAAGAAAATATGCTATGTGTTAACATAGAATAGGGGCATGTGTGTAAGTATGTTATTTGCACTTATATTTACTTAGCAAAAACATTCAAAGTAGATAGATCGCTTTGAGAAAATTTCTTTATCATATGAGCGCACTGTCAGGATTTATAATTGATTGACAACGGATCGAAAATATCCGAATGCAAATCAAGAAACAACACTTCAGCACCACCAAAACATTAAAGGGAACAGAGATGGAGTTACCACCAGTAACCTGAAAGTAGACTATAAGATCACAATAGCACTATTGGTTTCTTCAGCAAGGTCAAATATTATATTTATCAACATGAAATGACCTAGTACATAGCAAGGTATGCTTGTCTTTTGTACAGGTGACGATCCGACCATCACTTTCAAAATAACTAATACCAGTAATATCCGCTCATGTTCCACATTTGCATAGCGTGCAAATTTGCACATGAATAAATACACTATGGAATATAAAAAATCTCAGATACCAAAGTATAAATCAATAGAATGTCCCCTGTCGACCGGTCACACCCGCCGTGAGTCCACTGTCAAGTCCAATGAAATACGTGAAGAGTGAATCCTCGTCACAATTGGTGTACCAATTTGTTGACGTCTCAACAACGTCAACAAAAAGACAACTCAACATTTCACTTAGTGAAACAGAGTAATCGCAAACAAGACTATTATACCGACCGTAAAATTTGCGGAACGTTGACATTAAACACGGTTTTCGATATCCCTGTGCCAGTAATTTGTCAGTGAGTAGTTTACCTCTGTATATGAAATCTTCATATGTTGTACACGCCCTGGCATATCGGATCATTTGTGAAATATAAACTCCATATACGGGTGACTGTGGGGTATTATTACTTTAATGTGGAAAAATTACGATGGGAAAGCCGAAATCGTCGAGTTTGTCGTATAAAGCTTAGTTGCTGATTTCCCGTCTGTATCTATATTATGTAAAATGTCTAAGTATGAAGCGTGTGTGCTTAATTCTGTTGTATCGTTAACTTTTAGTTCCATTGACATATGTATGAAAATTGTCATTATTAATTGATAAAACGTCGTCGATATATCTAAATGTCGAATTAAATGACACCGCTAACCTTTTCTTCTTTTGATTCAGCAATTTCCTCGAAACTTACTTCAGAGGTCAGTGAAAATTTTCTCCACATATCGATTCACTAACGTTAGTCTAGATTGAACCGCGTTAATGAATGTGCCATATCTACATACGTGAATAAGCATTTTTATAAATGTGTGCAAGTCTTATCACACGAACTGCCTCGTAATATCGGTAACCTGGGTAACTACATGTTGAGTGCTACCGCCAAGGAAACGAAAGCATTATAAACTGTAATGTTTTAGAACAGCATTTAATTGATAGACAAATGTACATTTCTTGATTATACAGATGAGTATATCTCCGGCTAGGAGTTGAAATACTTTCAACTTCAATTATGTATGTAATATGAATGAATAATTGTTAATCGTATTTCGTCTCTTTCAAGATCTCATCTGCAAATCGCTAAACTAACAATATCTTATCCAGTTCTACTGTGTATGCTTATTGTAATAAGATGAAAACCGGAAGTTTATCTTAAACGCCATCTAACGGTAATATTTTATTAATCACTTTGTTGTTTGTCTAATCAGGCAGTCCACCATATTTTATCGATTTAAAAGTTAGGGAACTCATTTTTATAACACCTCACTTCGCTATCAAAATCAATTCCGAGATACTTTTTGTCGTCGAGTAATTCGATTTACAAGTGCAATGGCCGTCCTATGGCAATTCCAGTGTAGAAATGTTATTGATTTTCGGTGTTCTTAGTATTTTGGTTGGCATTGCTATGGCGTATTTTCAATGGAACACATCAAACAACTGTTTCGACTGACTGACTACTGCATTCATATTTCTTATCTGTACCTACACTGTGTATTTCAATCTCTTGCACTCTTATTCCAAGTTTTTTCCATGTGAATCTGAACAGCCTTGCAATGGCAAGGAAAGTTCTTTTCCGGAAAAGTAAATATAGCCATGGATCAATCAAAACATTTGCAGCCGAGAAACGAACAGCTAGAAGAACTGTTGGACCGTCGTCCGGATTATCAGAGCTAGCACTTATCAGTAGCCGCACCTGAAGAGACAAGATAAAAAGTTTTGCTGATATTCAATATATTTCGTTTTTACATATATTTTCTTTAGAAAAAGAAACTAATATAGAAATCACAGATACCAAAGTATTAATCTTCTGGATGTTCAGGATACAATATACAAATGTGATAAATATTGGACAAACACGGACCTCTGGAAATCTAGGGATCTTGTACCATGGAGGAGTTAGCGTCCCCTGTTGATCAGTCACACCCACCGTGAGTTCATTCAAATTCATATGAAATACATGTGAGGAACACATTCTCTTCAGAATCGGTACATACGACTTATCAACCGTCACCGAACAGGTAAAACAAAATATTTACAAATTTCCAAATACCTTATTTTATTAAAAATAGAATTGTATGTGCAAACAAGACAGTGAGTATCGTTGATCAAGTCCCCTATTCTCGGCTTATTATAACATATGTGAAACCGCATAGTAAAACGATAAAGAATAACATGAAAAGGAAAAGGGAGTATTCCCTCAAACTCACTAAATGAAACCCTCTTTGTTTGATACAAATAAAAATATACAATCAATTCCACGTTTTGCATACCTGATGATTGCATATTTCCTGTTAAGTGCATAAGAGCTCTAAACACAAAACCATTTCCTATCTCTTATATGTTAGATATTTCTGTTAATTGCATAGGTTAAACCAAGAATTCCTGTTAATTGCATAATATATTTCATTTCCCAAAATGGAGAAAAATGTACTGATTATGGTAAAAGTTTGTGGAAGTACTATTTTAACAGAAATGAGAACATACCAAACTATATTTTGTAAAAATTTTGTTTTTATGATTTAACCCTGTAGTATAATGAGAATCCATTACTGGTGTACATGTACTAGATGAACCTCAATCATTATTGTTCCTTAAAATACACCAATTCCTGTTAATTGCATATTCCTATTATTTGCATAATTTTCTCGGACATTTTGACTATGCATTTAAGAGGAGTCCACTGTATAACGAATATTTTATATTCGTGTGTCAAAGTTCGCGTGATCTCCTAAGTGCATTATTTTATTCTGCAAGTTTTAAACAATTAAGGTATACATTAACTATACGATATATTTACAAACTGTTTCTATCTATTATTATATGTTAATTTTGCACTCATAAATTCATACACCGCATGTGTAAAATCGAGTATGTTTATCATGTATATCAATCAAATAAAATATAGAGTTGTAGAAAATGGTGTTTCTTACTTACCAACAAAGGTGTAGAGCACACGGTAAATAATATGACAAGAGCGAGGAGATAAACGATGATGAAGACGTCGTCCTTTTTACTCTTTTTGGTGTCATAGAAATACTTTCTACAAACCGCAAAAATGACAAGAGAATTCAATAAGACAACAGCACTAAGGATCACCAGCCCTGTCATGGCATATATATACGTATTTGCCCTATTTCTGGCATCTGTACTTGTAAAATCAAAGAAGCACCATGATCCTGGATAAAACGATCTCACGCTCCCTAACCCGAATAAGTTCAAGGAGCAGATTATCCCTGTCACTATCCAAATAACAACAAGAGTAAGATAAATCCGAATATTTTTGGAAAGTCTGCTATATATTAGAGGGAACAGGATAGCGAGAAATCGGTCAAACGACATAGCCAATACAGTGAACGCAGATGACATAAAACCGAATGTCAAAACGAGAGAAACGAAGCGACATAAATGTGGAGGAAATTCATAGTTAAACTTTGAACTGTATCTGCTTAATGCAATTGGAAACACGATAACAATACCTGTCAAATCTAATATTATCAGTATTCCCACTAATTTATAAAACGGCCCCCATTTGTGCTCTTTCGATGAAACGATTAAAAGAATAACAGCTGCTATGTTTCCAACTAAACCAATTATAAATTGGATAACTGGCGGAACGATACTTTCGTTGATTTGTGTGCTGGTTGTTGTTATATTGACTCCTGATTCAGTCACGTTTTCTGTAAGCTCAGATTCAGGTGTGAGTACAATGGACATTATTACTTTACACTTTCGTCTCTGGGTTACAATATCTTATAGATTCCACGAAGATGTGCATTGATGGATTTTGTATGGTAATAATATTTCCTTGTTTATGAATAATAAAAAATACGCAAGGATATATGAAACAGGAAAGAGGAAAGGACAGGGGACTTGAAATATCAGAGGAAGGAACCGTAACAAAAAGATTAAAAGCTATAATACTAAACTAATGCAACACAAAATCGCTCTCACTTAATACAAATCTTGAAAATGCCATGTATTGCATAATTTTGTGAACTCTAACTGAATATAAAAGTTTACAATATTACGAAAACAGGACAGAGACAAGAATGTAACTTTGAGAAGTGTAGAGTAGGAGTCTTTGATTTGACTATTTTCTATTGTATTAAAATCATTCTGTATTCCATGAAAAAAATTGTAAACAATTGTAAAATCTAGACTTTCTTCAGGCTCGAAAAATCAATTACACGAAGTTTTGAATAAATGTTTTAAGTAAGATTAAGATGATGTAAAACCAAACATGCCCTTTAATAAACCACACGACATCATGGTATCAAGGAATAATAAACTCTGTATCATACAGTTTAATTGTCTGTCTTTCTGTTCCAAGGTCAAAAGGTTAAGGTCACAGACACCCAAGTAAACAGTTATTGTTTTTTTTTTTATTTTGGTCAAATTTTAGACATTTTCGACTTTTCAAGAACCAGTGGACTAATTTTAATCAAACTTGACAGGAAATTTTTATCAGATGACCGTTAAGGCCGTTTGGGTCTCTTGTTATCCAATCGAACCGTACGCGCATCTTCTCCGCGCAGCATTGGTCTAGTTGGATTTCATATTGGCAGAGTTAATAAATGATATCGGAGCGTAGCGAACTCTTTGTTGAAAAAAAATATTTATCGTATATATAAGAACACGTGCGTTTGTTTATACCTATTAACGGAAGTTAATAGTCATTGGTCAGTATTAACAGTACTCATACCAGTTAAACAGGTATATAATTCAACATGTTTTTTTACTCATTCGAAGGCTTTTCGTTGTTGCATTTAGACGTTTTTTCTCAATTTTGGGTATGTCCTTCAACGAAAATTTAGTTTTGGGGGAAATATTTTAGCATATGTATCAGTTAGTAGAATAATAAAATCGGAGTATTATATATCATTCGAACACGACCCGCCGACTATGTGTTTATACGCAATTCTCAGTTTGATTCTTCTACTTTACAAGAGTTACTTAATTCCGAATGCATTATTCAGGTTTCTTTTCTGCCCTATTTCGTAAGCCCACTTAGTATAGCTGAAAATAAAAACAAATAACGGCTAATTTGGGATTTAAGTGTTTTGAATACTTTTATTAAGAGAGAAAATATCCAATCTGAAGACTGAAAAGTAGCTTCAGAATATTTTAGCCCGAATTGTTTTTGTATTAAATTTGATTGACGCTCAGGATATCATCACATCGACATTTCTACAAAATCTCAAACATTTTTAGGGTTTTCCAGAGAAGAAAAGTTTTATTGTTTTACAGTTTTGCTTTTCGGTCTTTGCACTGCTCTCTACGTATTTACCAAGTGTGTGCGTCCTATACTGTAATAATTCAGAGAAAATTATATCGATTTTGTGTTGTACTTGGACGAGGCTTTAGCTATTTCTCAAAGTGAACCTCACAGTGAAAAAACTCCAAAATTCACCCTTACCACTCTGGAGCAAGCCGGATGTAAAGTCAATTTCAACAAGTCAATCCCTGACAGGAGAATCGATTATTTAAAATGCTGTTTAAAGCAAACTCCACATAGCGGAATGAAGTCTTGTGAAGCCTTTTTTGACCTGAACGAGTTTAAATTTTAGGTTATAAAGCATATCATTAGAATTACACTGATCAGAGTAATCGCTACTACGTGTCACCATCCAAAAGATGGGTGAGGAATAAAACGCTTCCCCCGTGCAGCCTGGCATACCCGAAAAGTGAGCAGAATCATCCATTTGATAATCAAAAGGTTACTCGGCCCCGCCATCTTATGTAAATCGGACAATAGAACACTTTATAAAATTATTACCACGAATTACGGCTAGGCAACTTGCTAAGGTTACAGGACAAGTTATTTCCCTTCCTCCCGTGTTTGGGAATGACTCGTCACTGTAGTATGAAAATTGAATCAAGATGATCTTGGGACAGTGTCATGAACACGGACGATATAGACAACGTCTTAATTGAACTTAAATTTTGGTTATCAAATATTTTCACAGCAAATACAAAAACACTTTTTAATATTTCTACAAAAGATAGAATTGTGTATTTAGATGCAAGCAACGTAGCTGCATGATTATATACTGTTGAATTAAATCAAAAGGTTTTCCATTTAATGTGGACAGATGATGAAGCTAAAAGGAGCTCTATTATTTTATTTACAATTTCTTTTCAAGTCAAATTCTTTTTTTTTTAAATGTTTCACTGGTAACCAGAGTTGTACCGAAATAGTTCAATGTGATAGCATAAAACGTGAACTAGAAAAGCTTGATTCAGTATATTTCTGTTTGTGTTAAGCAGGGAATTACTATTGACATTCAGTGGATACCAAGACAGGAA
>BROG01001996.1:0-19239 GCA_030159075.1 Atrina japonica | reverse complement strand
TTTTCTTGTTTAATCATTATAAATCAGAGGCCGAGGGTCAAGGTATAAATTATATGAGGTCTGTCCCCTTTTCTATTTTTCTGTTTGTCTGTTTATATATGTTTCTGTTTATTTTGTGTCTGTTTATTTCCTTGTATGTTTATCGGTTTATTTGTCTGTTTATGTTTTGTTTATTTGTTTGTCTATTTGTTTGTCTGTTTATTTGTGTATCTGTTTGTTTGTTTATCTGTTTTGTTTGTTTGTTTATCTGTTTTGTTTGTTTGTCTGTTTATTTTCTGTGCGATCGGTTATTTGTGCGTTTGTTTATTTGTTAATCTGTTTATTGGTTTGTCTGTTTTTTCTGTATATATGTTGGTCTGTTGACTTGTATGTGTGTGTGTGTGTTTATCTATATGTCTGTTGATCTGTGTTTGTTTGCAAAATTTTGGTTTCCGTCAAATACGTTGAGCTCCTTTCCTTAAATTCTAACCAAAATTCAGAAAATCCCATATCAGAAGTAGTAAACAGCTAGCTATAACCTTGCATGCGACACTTGAATATATCAACGTTTTTACTATTATAATTAAAACAATATTCATGCTTGTTAGAAGGCGAAATTAAAGACACCACAGACTCAAACACAAATGCTTCCTATTTGTACGTTTTACTTACTATAGACAGAGAGAGTAAACTGATAACAATGCTACATTCCTGATGATTACTGCTTTTCTTTCGTCAACTTCCCAAATTAAGGCAGCAGTATCCCCTTTCGTCTACATACATTTGGTGTTAATATTTCACAGATATGCCAGACCGTGTTTAGCAAATGGACATAAAGAGGCAATCTACTTAATGGTAATGGTCTTGTTTGTGTAACAGGTCCGAGTTTACTACATAAACAACAGACCACCTGTGTCTTGGAATCCATAATCTTTAATTTATTGTTTGCTTGTCAGTTTGTTTACTTATTTGTAACAAATATACAACAGTTACACATATCAACAATATGAATAAAACTATCTTATAAAAGTAATTTATTGGATCACATGTATAATATAAAAACCTCAGATACCAAAGCATAAATCAAAAGAATGTCCAGGACATAGATACAAATCCGGTAAAAATGGACAAACACGGACCTCTGGAAACCAAGAGGTGGGATCAGGTGCCATGGAGGAGTAAGCATCCCCTGTCGACCGGTCACACCCGCCGTGAGTCCACAGTCAAGTCCAGTGAAACACGTGAGGAGTGTATCCTCGTCACAATTGGTACAGACGTCTCAACAACCGCCAACGAAAAGGCAACTCAACATTTCACTTAGTGAAACAGAGTAATAGCAAACAAGACTATTATACCGACCGTAAAACTTGCAGAACGTTGACATTAAACGCGGTTTTCGATATCCCTGTGTCAATAATTTGTCAGTGAGTAGTTTACCTCTGTATATGAAATCTTCATATGTTGTGCACGCCCTGGCATATCGGATCATTTGTGAAATATAAACTCCATATGCGGGTGACTGAGGGATATTACTACTTAAATGTGGAAAATTTACGATGTATTTCACAGGCTAGCCTACAATTACTAAGAGTTGTTCCTTGTTGGAATTATTCTATGTACGTAAAATATATAGTTTGAATTTAGACTTGAAATTATCAATTAAATAAGTAATAAATTACCTAATATAGATGTCAATCAAGTAGCCATTTATAAATGATATTACACATGTATATATGGTTAGCGCAGTACCTGATTGTGGATCAAGGTCCTGAACGCTTATTATAGTGTCCAAACAATAAGTAGGCTACCTAGATATGAAATAAAATATTCATTATCAACCATGATCACAGCACATGTGTATAGGTGTACCAAGGTAAAGTGGCACATCCTGGTTAAGTCATAAACCAAAACAATACGGTCCACTTTCCAAAAATAGGCTGTACAGGTAAAACATATTGCCTTGCATGGACTCCATGCATTACGGAATATCTAATACTTTTGTGATGACAAATAGCTTGTCATCCCTGTTATGATTTGATTTAGACTCGTTGTATTTGTACACATGTGCCAATTTACCTTGGTAGACCTATACAATATGCCATAGACAATTAACAATTAATTTTTGTTATATCTACAGGAAAGATAAACAAAAGGTAAACAAATCACACTTTTAATATAATAAAGATATTCATTCTTGATCACAGGTTCTCATTTAAAATAAATTTTCACTCCAAATTAAAATGTAGATATCATTAAGGCAGAACCGTTAATTATGAAGATTAGCAGAAATATGAAATTTATAGAAAAGGTTGGATAGGAATCAGTGACTCACCGTCAAAGGTCGCAGTATGAACATTGGTATAAATCTGTCGTCCTTGTTGTCATGATCTTTCCTGCTGCTAGTTGTCCTGACGGGATTTTATCCAGCCAATGGTCAGTCAAAACAATGAACTGATCAATGCATTTTAGTTACACTGAGACCTTTGGTATACATCGCCTAGGGCCATGTTTAAAGAAAACGATAGGTGTAAGGTGAGGTCAAATTCTAATTACATTTTATTCAGTCGATATTAAAAAATGGTTAAAATATTACTCTACCACTTATGCTCATATATCCTCAAGAAATAACGTCCTCGTCGTTATCTATAGGATGTAATGGTAATTTACAAACAAATTGTATTTTAAACAAATTTTAATGTTCATAAGGAAAATATAATCATTCTGTTTTTACTTAAAAAAGACATATTTTATCATGCATCGCCACGATATAATTGAAATATCGTTGAAAGTGGTGGCGTTAAACAATAATAAACAAACAAACCAATAATGTAGGAAGCTTGTATTGAATACATACAGACAGTAACACCAATCATTACATCCGACGCATCATCAGATCGATTGGGGTATTTACTCAATCAACTGCAATAAAATTTGTTTTATTTGACAATAGCATCATACGACTGACTAAATATATACATGTAAGTTATGAATGAGAAGCAGTATGCATCATGGTATGTTGACACAAACAAAACTGACTTGACATCAGAACACCCGACGCTTTATCAGCATGGTTAATATCTACTGATTTGAACCGACTCAGTATCAGAACATCCGACGCTTATCAGCATGGTTAATATCTACTGATTTGAACCGACTCAGTATCAGAACATCCGACGCCTTATCAGCATGGTTGATATCTACTGATTTGAACCGACTCAGTATCAGAACATCCGACGCTTATCAGCATGGTTGATATCTACTGATTTGAACCGACTCAGTATCAGAACATCCGACGCCTTATCAGCATGGTTGATATCTACTGGTTTGAACCGACTCAGTATCAGGACATCCGACGCCTTATCAGCATGGTTAATATCTACTGATTTGAACCGACTAGGTATCAGAACATCCGACGCCTTATCAGCATGGTTGATATCTACTGATTTGAACCGACTCAGTATCAGAACATCCGACTCTTTATCAGTTTGCATCAGTCTATTCCTTCTTATCCAATACCGCATTCATCATTGCCCTGCACATCATGTTCACTAAAAATTCACCGTCCTTCATCCAGTTTGGTTGTTTCTTTCGACGTGAAGATCGCCGAACATTTAATGATTTTCTGTTTGGTATCTTTTTCTTTGCACTAACATTTACCTCATCATTTTCATCGTTGTCATCATCATTATCATCATCATCATGACTGTTCCTGTTATTTTCAATTTCTTGGCCATCATCAACTTCATTTTCATTGTTAGATTTATCAGCCCCGTCATTACTGATACTGCTATTGACTTCTTGTGGAGATTCATTCACAGTATTAGTTTTATAACTTCAGGTGTGGAAACTATCGGCTCCTTTCCAGTGCTGTTGGAAGAGTTACCAGAGGCATCCCCCACCTGTCCACTCACGGAATTCGGATCGTCATCAGAATGGTCGTGGTGGTGTATTTCTTTAGGTCTAGGCATTCGTAATGAGTATACCTATTATATTCTTTATCTGAAGAATCGTTTGTATCTAATGTAGCTTTAGATGTTTTGAGACGAGTGTATACTCACTGTCTTTTTCTGACTTTTAATCGATTTTCGTGGAACTGGTATAGGTCTGGTTTTATTTGAACTCTGAATTGGTGGATCACCATGTAAATATTCAATAGAAAGCAAGAGATTCCTATGCAAAGTTCGTTTTCGACCTTCATCGTTTTCTTTTCTTACCACATATACTGGTATGTCTGTATTTGGTTTATCCAGTATGATGAATGGCTCTTCTTCCAATTTGTATGTATGTCTGTATTTGGTTGATCCAGTATGATGTATGGTTCTTCTTCCCATTTGTATGTATGTCTTTATTTGGTTGATCCGGTATGATGTATGGTTCTTCTTCCCATTTGTATGTAGGTATGTATTTGTTTGATCCAGTATGATGTATGGTTTTTCTTCCCATTTGTATGTATGTCTGTATTTGTTTGATCCAGTATGATGTATGGTTCTTCTTCCCATTTGTATGTATGTCTGTATTTGGTTGATCCAGTATGATGTGTGGTTCTTCTTCCCATTTGTATGTATGTCTGTATTTGGTTGATCCAGTATGATGTCTGGTTCTTCTTCCCATTTGTATGTATGTCTGTATTTGTTTGATCCAGTATGATGTATGGTTCTTCTTCCCATTTGTATGTATGCCTGTATTTGTTTGATCCCATATGATGTATGACTCTTCTTCCCACTCTTCCTCCTCTAACTTTTAAATCGTAATTGGACTTTTGTCGAACTTGAGCTTTCTTGGTGGTCTTTGATGCCAACTCATAAGATTCTTTATGTTTATTCTTCAGCTCTGAAGCATAGTTGGTCATCGTTTGCTCTCTTCTTGCTTCAGTCTAAATGCGATGTCAACTGGTAGACGTGGTTATCTGTCAAACATCAGAAAATATGGCGTCTGGTCAGTTGTGTCTTGTCGCAAAGAATTGTATGCATGAACGAGGGTTCCTAGATCTTCCAATCTCGCTTTTGATCGTGTGACAAGGTTCCAAGCATACTAGTAGTGTACGAATAAACGGTTCAGTCAAACCATTGCCCATAGGATGATAAGGGGTTGTTCCTGACTTTTCTATTCCTGTAATGGTACATAATTCTTTGATAAGTTTGGATTCAAAATTAGTACCCTGGTCTGAATGAATGTGTTTTGACAACCCATAGTGCACTACAAAATTATTGAAAAATGCATCGGCTGTTGTTTTTGCTGTAGTGTTCTTGGTTGGGATGGCGAGAGCATATTTGGTAAAGTGATCAGTTACAGCGAGAATGTTATGAGAACCACCTTTAGATGTTTCCAATGACAAAAAACACATGCAAACTTATTCAAGAGGTTGAGTAGTGATGATATTGGTTAGCGGCGATTTGTCTTCTACGGGAGTGTTTCGAAGTAGGCATCGCTTACATCCCTTGAGCCAGTACTCTATGTCATATGACATTCCGGGCCAAAAGAAACTGTCTCGGATGAATGATGATATCTTGTCACGTCCTGGGAGTCCCATCCTGTCGTGTGAAAATCTCAAAACTTTATCAACTACTAAGGGAGGGATAACAAGTTGATCTATTTTATCATCCTGCTTTGAAATTCGTCTATATAGGGTGCCATTTTTCAACTTAAATTTTGAAAGGTTCTTCCTAAAAATAGTAGATTTGTTAATGGAATTTCATGACGTTTTGGTGGTATTCCTCTCTCAACAAAATACATCCATTCATTAATAATAGGTTCATTACGCTGTTCAGCCTGTACATTAACAGTATCGATCTGGTACACAGGTTATAATTGAGGTAAAGTTTCATGACCGAACGACAGAGTTTCAATATATCGTACCGGTTGCACTTTACAAACATTTTGGACAACCTCGGTTGAGATGATCTGATCTTGTGTACAATCTGGTAATCTGAATAGTCCATCAGCCTCGACATTATTGCGACCTGGCCTGTAAATGATGTTAAAGTCAAATGCTTATAAGGCTGCTGTGGCGTGTATGAACTAACAAGAAGTTATCATGGCGGAACAACCTCGTTTTAATACCCTCAACAAGGGGCTCAACTCTTGCATGTAAACAACATGTAAACAACAAGTTACCGTAAACATTCTAATATGTTACATCTCCCCTTTTAAAGTTGTTAACTCTGAATGTCAATTTCTTGATGAAATTATACTAAAAATTGAAATACTGTTATGAAATGAAATTACTGTCTTTCATTCTCATGAATGGTAATAATGAATAAAATTACAGTCTTTCTTTGACTATATCTATAAGAAATTAAAGAGATTAAACTTGTTGGTTGCATTTAACAGTTACTTCTAACATGTCTAAAATGTAACACCTTTAACAGTTAATAATGTCACACAAAGTACTCCTGCAGGTACGTTGGTTTCCTGGAAATACGTCCAGACCTAGTAACGGTTGCAGGTTGCATCGAACTCGGAGCCGATGGACGGACGAGTGTATCCTGCTGACTTTCGTTATCAACAGGTTGCGGTTCATCAGAATTATCCAAATTTGGAAATCAAGATCACTTTGCGAACTATCCTTGTTAAACACTTTCTCTTTGGTTTTCAATATGTGTTTCCTGTTTCGCCTATAAAGTTTATCATTTTCCGCTCTTAACACATAAGAACGGTCACTGTGTTCAGCATCCACGATTGCCGGTTCCCATGTACTTATGTTATCCTCTTTTTTGAAACGCACAATTTCTCCTGGAACTAGCGTTGGGAGCGATTTTGAAGTTTTGTCATAGAAATACTTCTGACGTTTTTTGACGTTCGATCAGTTCATTTTGTTTTGATCCAAACACTTTCGGTTCAAGTAGTTTCGATGAGATCGGAAGTTTAGTTTTCAACTGTCGGTTCATCAATAACTGTGCAGGTGAAAGTCCAACTCCATCGATTGGAGATGCACGGTACTCCATTAAGGAAATTGCGACCAACTGAAATTGTCACTGGTTCGTTAACGTCGTAAAAGCGTAAAACCGGTGCGGTGGAAACTAATCTCTTAAGTTCCTCAAAACTTTGTTTCTGCTCCTGATCCCAATGCCATTGTATGTCACTCTTTAGGAGTTTGCGTAGCGGATCAGAAACTTCTGATAGGTTCGGTATGAATTTGGCAAGGTACTGTACTATACCCAAAAATCGTTTCACTCCTGCCACGTCAGTCGGTGCAGGCATTTCCTGTATTGCACGAACTTTCTCTGGATTAACTTTCAAGCCATCTTTGCTTATTACGTGTCCCACATACTTGACTTCCGGAACTCGCAGTTCAAACTTTGACTTGTTTAGCTTAAAGTTCATCTTTCGACACCTGTTGAGCATTTGTCGTACCCGGTTATCATGTTGTTCAACGTTTTCCCCCATACAAGTATATCGTGGCGAACAGCTTTCGAGAACACTTCTGGCGCTGAACTTATGCCAAACGGTAACCTACGGTATCGATACCGTCCAAAAGGCGTTAATAAATGTTAATAACTTCGAACTCTCGTCGTCCAGTCGAATTTGCCAAAATCCGTGTGTCGCGTCAAAACGAGAAAAATACACTTGCTTTGGGTAATCTCTCAACTATGTCGTCAATGTGTGCACCCAGTCAGTCGGCTCAAATGATGTTAAAGCCAAATGCTTATAAGGCTGCAACCACACAGACAGTGACGTAGACTGTTTTCGAATGTATTCTCCAAAATAATCAAAGCTGTTGTACGTCACAAATATTTTATAATTATTGTTAATTTGTTATACCGTGGCTAAAAGCAATTGTTAAACACATTTACTTATATGTTCTGATATTGTATTGTTTTAACCAAATATCCCTTTAATATTCTATTTCACAGATATTAAAGTTATGATTATCAAAGCATGGACGTTTACGTGTTAAAGTACCGAACAACGAAACAAATGTTTTAAACAAGAACACGGGGAAAAAAGAAGCAAAATTATATATATTGCAATCCATTTTATTTATTTTTATATGTATGTAATACTTATTAAAGATTGTAATAACCTATTTTACGTTTGCCTTGATGGATGTTCTGTTATAAATGAAGTGTATATATTACAGTGTATGCATCCGCGCTGATAAATATAGTCCGATGTGATAATTCAACGACGATTACAGAAAACTCAAATATTGTGTTGAAAATGAAATTTCAGTTAAATGAAATACCGCATAGTTCTGCCTACTTTTGCTTTCTGAAATACAATACTAGTTTGTTGTTTTGTACTGGTTCCAACACAACGTAATTAGTCGATTAATAGTTACAGAATTTCCTTTAAGCATTCTATTCTCCTACATTTCCTATAAAGATTCTATACTCCTTTTATTTCTTATACGGATTCTAGATACCAACGGATTGCAATAGAGAAACCGAAAAGCCAAATTTAAAAAAACACACAGAATCAAGCACATACGATTCGGCATTCCTACTGAGATATGCTGTTGGACAAACGTTATGATTTTGGCTTTCCAATTGTTTCCAAAGGGCATTAGCGGTTTTTTCAAAAGAAATGCTTTACCTATACTACGTAGATTGATATGCAAATAATTTAATTTTTGTGTAAGACAGCAAATTTGATTGGTCGCTATAATTATTATATTGCTCGATAAAAGATTAGGTTCCGTAGTCACGTCCACTTCCGGAAATGCTCACCAGAGTCTGTCCTCGAACAAAGTCAAATAAATGACGCTCCCAAGCCTTCTAATTTCACTTTAAGCTCCCACAAATTTGTGGGCTTGACTTCTGTTTAACTCTTCATATGCCAACTGTACCTTTTACTTAAATCTAAATGGATCAATTTCTTTTCATAAACAGGCGTCCTTACATTCTGTGTCATTGCAACTGATTCAGTATGGGTGACTAACATTTTATGTTGGCGGTTGCTAAGGGCAACCGACATGAGCGAATGTATTTTTCCGCTTTTATTGTTATGATCAGTTTAAGTTTTCAGTTAAAAATTAAAATTTGAAGCCAATTTATTCTTTTCTTAAATTAAATTAACTTTAACTATTTTGCAATGTATTCAGAAATACATGTAATATGGTGATGCACGCACGCAGATAGTATCATTTCTGATCCAAGGTCCATAGTAAATGATAATGTTGTAGTAATATTTGTGCTTTATATATACTTCTATTTCTCTACATGCATCGTATTTGATCCATTGTCATTTTACGTTAGGATTAAACATCTTTCACCTCCATCTCTGCGACAGAGTTTTCATGTTCGGAATTCTAAGCACCGCTATCAAAACATTCATTTTTGTAAATGCGTAGATGGCCAAATGGTTAGGACACCTTGCATGAGAGCCAGCCGATTGGTGCCGCAGGCCGAGCGTTCGAACCCCAGCCGGGGCATGGTGAAATTATAAGTACCTTGTTATTTCTTTATACACGCGCAGATAGCTCGTTTTCAAATATTGAAATAAGAATAGTTAAAATTGTGCTTCGATGACATGAAACAAGCTACCCCGAGAGAATGGAGAAAATTTCCTCTAGTCCACATGTACATCTATATTTTAAAATATAAATAATTTGAGCTTAAAGCGATATGAGCGATAGGTGAAAAAAATTACACGCCCATTTCATGAAATATTTTATCTCATATACATCCCAAAGAGACCATCTGGTGGTTAGTATTACAAATGCATGCGTATAATTGCAAAAATTTTATCAAACGTAATCCGTAAGATCAGATTTTTTGTCTTCCATTAGTCTGAGCATTGCAAATTATCTTTCGGTAATTTTTACGAAGATCAACGAGTGTCCAATAAGCACGATTTACACTTAATACATATTATATTCTATACCCGGGTATATGGGGTGATCTCGACTCATTTTTAACTCGTCCAATTGCATTCTCGACTATATCATTCTTGACACATATGAACCGCCCAACTCCACCGGACATGACGGCATGATTGTAAAAGATGAGGTATGCTTAGTTTTAACAGTTATATTGTTTTGATATCAGCAGTCATTTCAGGGTAATATTAAATATTGGGAAAAACTAAGTGACCTGATATCTTTATTCGTATATTAATCCGATTTGATACAGGTATTTAAAATAGTGTTGAAAAGTACGTATTTTACGTAATACATTTGTACTTTCCAATAAAAATCACGTTCTGTATTGTAAAAATAAATATAAAAAACAAAAATAGGCCGACTTTAACATGCGCCGTTGTGTCAAGGGCCGAGATATCTGATAGTCAGAGTGCGTAATGGACCGAGATCCCCTGACCTAATTACGAAGAACATTTGGTGAAAGAGTTAATATGAAAGGTCAATGCATACGGGATAGAGCCGGATTTTTTAAGGTACGGGAAAACTTAAATTCTAATAAAACAAATAATTTCGAAAAGAAGATCTTTTACAACGTTAATATATTTGAACACATATTTTATCATATTCTCGTCTATATGTCATGGGAAAAAATCAACATTGTGACAGCTTATATTGCTTTAAGAAAGCCAAACATTTTCCACAATGCAGTTCATAAACCAAGCGATGATCGAAATACTCAAGCTAAACTTTTATTTCATTATTTTGACTATATGATCGTTTGTAAATTTTTATTTGAGTGACTATATTTTGAGTGAACATATTATTTTCATCATTTACATAAAAAAGTTTTGCGTAACTCTTTAGAAGTTAGAAGTCCAGATATAATTTTTCCGTAAAAAAGAATAGATAGGCCTATAGACCTACTTTGAGTAGCCTACAGCTACGTACTCAAACATTTTTTAAATATTTCTTAGTGAAGTTTTCTTCAACTGAGCAATAATTTGAATCATTATTTTCAGTTATATGCCGTCAAACATGTCCAGTTACAGAGCAAATTTACGTTTTTTCGTCTTAAAATCATAACCGGAAGTCCGTCATAACCAGAAGTAAGGTCATACCGGAAAAGTCAAAGACTTACAACTAAAACTTCATATACATGAAAGTGTCGCACAACAGCATCGCCGTATTCCATTTCATATGAGTAAAAAGGTCGAAGCTGAGTTAAAGCGTCTCGAGGAGTAAGACATAATAGAAAAGGTTGAAGGCCCTACACCCTGGGTTTCTCCTATTGTAGTTGCCCCGAAACCCCAAAAGCCAGATGAAATCAGAATGTGTTGATATGAGGTTGCCAAATAAAGCTGTTAAAAGAGAGAAACATATCATGCCTACTATAGAAGATATCATAAGCGAGATCACTGGATCTAAGTACTTTTCAAAATTAGACTTAAATGCTGGATATCATAAAGTCGAGTTGGCTCCCGAGTCAAGAAACATAACTACTTTTACAACACATGTTGGACTAAGACGTATTAAACGCTTCATATTTGGTTTAAGTAGTGCTGCAGAAAAATTTCAGAGTATTATACGAGACAGTCTGGAAGGAAGCGAAGGTGTCCGCAATCTTATCTCATATGCAAGCAAGACACTGTCAGAAGTCTCGTTACTCGCAAACGGAAAAGGAAGATTAGCGATAGTTTGGGGTCGTGAGCATTATCATCTATATTTATTTGGAAGCTCATTTACGCTACTTACTGATCATAAACCGTTAGAAGTTATTTTCAATAACCCAAAAAGTCGTACCCAGCAAGGATTGAAAGATGGAGACTGAGGTTACAACCTTATGACTTTGTAGTTAAATATCGTCCTGGCAAAGGTAATCCTGCTGACTTTCTGTCTAGACAACCGATAGACTCAAAAGACAACGTAAGTCAAAGGCATTCAAAAGTCACTGAAGAATACCTAAATTTTATAATGGAACAATCAGTACCAAAAGCTATGAAACTGTCAGAAATAGCTGTTACTACAAAACAAGATCGAACACTACAAATTGTAATGAACCGCCTTGCAACAGGAAAATGGACTTCTGTTGACTCGACAAGTGAATCTTACCCATACTTACGTGTTAAACAACAGCTGACTATTGCATCAGTTCAAGAAGGTAGCATTTTATTATTTGATACTTGTTATACCACAGCAGTTTCAGCAACGAGTTGTTAACCTTGCTCATGAAGGTCACCAAGGTTTAGTGAAAACAAAACAATTGCACGGAGAAAACGTCTGCTTCCCAGGAATGAACAAGTTATTTGAATCGACATGTCGAGAATGTATACCCTGTTTAGCCAGTACACATTCAAGTGATGTCAAACCACTCAAAATGATAAAATTACCTGAGAATCCTTGGACATATCTTTCCGTAGATCAAGAGATTATTTACCAGTTGTAATTAATGATCATTCTAGATTCGCAGTAGTCGAGTTCACACACTCAACATCAGCACCATCAAATCTTCTCATTATTTGGTATTCCAGAGAAATTAAAAACTGACAATGGTCCACCATTTCAATCAACAGATTTTGTCTGCAATCTGCTGATTATCTCGGATTTAACGACAGGAAAATAACTCCTCCATGGCCCAAGATCAATGGAACCGCTGAAAGATTTATGCGTACTTTGAACAAAACTATCAAAGCCGCTACAGTCGAATCTCTAAATTGGAAACAAGAGTTGTTCAACTTTCTACCTAACTACAGAGCAACAACCCATAGTACAACTTCAGTATCAGCTGCACAAGCACTATTAGGACTCAGATTGCAGACAAAATTACCAGAAATGCAACCAAGATAGCAAAATACATCACGAAACCAAATGATTGATCAAGATGACATGCGCAAATGTAAAATTAAAGAATGCTGGTACTCAAAATAATGCTAAAAAGAGCCAGTTGAATGAACATGGCATTGTTCTGGTAAAAGAACCACGCAAAGACAATCTGTAAATGGAACGACATTCATAAAATATATCCTCTCTATATGTACATTGTATGTATGATATATTACTATAACAATAAAAATATGACTAATTCTATAAGCAAATGTAAAGTTTTAAGTTGATACAATTATCATATTGATTAGGTCAGTCAGGTCATATATGTTCATTTCATTTTTATTTTTGATAAATAAAATTCTGAAAAGAGGGTGAATGTAATATACGGATTTTTAGTGTCTATCGGAACTGGTTTTGTATATTATACAGTTAGAAGTTCACGGAATAAAATGGATGCCACCCTAAAATGGGTATCGCAGGAATATTTACAATCTCAAGCATGTTGGTCAATTAAAGGCCAATATTTACAATACCCAGTACTAAACTTAAAGTTTAAACAGTTAGTACTTATGGCTGTAATACCCAATAGTTACCGTCGTCAACAGATAAAACTGATGACTGTAATACCCAGTACTAAACCTAAACTGTAAATAGTTAGTACGAATGGCTGATCTACCCAATATCTTTACAGTCGTCAATAGATAAAACTGATGACTGTAATACCCAGTACTAAACCTAATAGTACAAATGGCTGATCTACCCAATACCTTTACAGTCGTCAACAGATAAGACTTATGACTGTAATACCTGGTACCTAACGTCGTCAACAGATAAAACTCCTGGCTGTTTTACCCGGTACTAAGCCTACAGAGTAAACAGTGAGTACTCATATCTTTCCCACCCAGTACCTACCGTCGTCATCAGATAAAACTCATGATTGTAATATCCAGTACTAAACTTACAGGGTAAATAGTTAGTACTTATGACTGAACCACCCAGTACCTAGCGTCGTCATCAGATAAAACTCATGATTGTAATATCCAGTACTAAACCTACAGGGTAAATAGTTAGTACTCATGACTGAACCACCCAGTACCTACCGTCGTCAACAGATAAAACTCATGATTGTAATATCCAGTACTATACCTACATGTTTGTGCATTTAATTCATGACTAATAAATACCACATAGATTCTAATTAAGTTAGCACAGAAGAAATAGTCAGTCAATCAATATTTTAATTAAAACAATGAGTGAATAACCGGGACATTTACGTGATAAAAACACTGAATATTAATCCCTTTGCCTTTGGTGATTCTGTCGTGTTGCCCCCGGCAGGGGGCAACACGACGGAATCCCCAAAGGGATTAACTGAACATGTAAAACTGTTGATGAATCCCTTCGCCCTCTCCATAGGTTTAGCTATGTATTATTTATAGAGGGCGAAGCCCTCAAATATGTAGAGAAGATCACATTTTTATACCTACAACATCCGGGGACCCGTATTACTAATGGTAAAAATTCTGCTCACATCAGGAATTTGCGCGAGACATAAACAAATTGTCGGAATTGCAAAGTCTGAGACTAGGCCATAACGACTAGTGTTATACATTGAACCCGATTCATTATTCGGGTAATGTGAACTGCATGAAGTGATGGATACGCTGGGATAGAGACAAATATATAGTATAAAAAATAATGGTGCATTTAATTCATGACTAGTAAATGACACATAGATTCTATTTAAGTTTTAAAACAGTCAGCCATTCAGTATTTTATTTAGAACAATGTGTAAATGACCGGGACACTTACGTTATAAAAACACTGAACATTAATCCCTTTGGGGATTTTGTCGTGTTGCTCCCGCCAAAACTGAGTGCTTTCGTCCTCTCCATAGATTTATCTATTCATATACATTATCTCATTTTCCGAAAATCATTTGAAAAAAACTACTATAAATAGGTCGATTACGATATGTTAAATCTGTAATCAGCTGGATGAGTTAAATCTAAATTCACATTTAAACCACTACAATATTCACAGCTAGAGGTCTCGATAAGACACTTTACTGGATAGATTTGTTTGTTTGTCACATTCAACATTTACTGAATCACACTTATATCCTGATTCCTCTAGTTTCGCTTTCGGTTTCATGTGATTTTCGCGAAATATGTCCGCTTTCATAAAATGTATTAGCCTAGATAGTCAATAAGGAAGCGTACGGGTGTTTCATGGTAGCTAACACGTAAACTGCGAAAAATGAACAGAATGCTACATGGCAACATATAGAAGTACTGTACATCATATAGTCATATTGTTCTGACGTTTGTACATTTGAAATATGAAGAAATCATTTAAACAAGCAAATGACAGTGAACCATACAGCAGATGGAAACGGAATAAATGTATGAATCGCATCTTGAAGTTATCATGTGGAGTTAATTTGTGTCTTCTATTTGCAATGATAGTATCGTTTTTGTATAGAAAAATGAACTCTGAAATATGGATTGTTCGTGACTCAGATGGAAGCAACCTACGGGACGAATTATCTTTCCCCAAAATGGACACTGCTAACGATGAGCAGGCTTCTAGCATTGTTTGCTTAGATTGTACTCAACTTGGTTCCGATGTAAAATCAAAAGAAACTTTGTACTCCAGCGTTACAGACACAAAATGCGGCCGAAGAATTTGCTGCATCGAAAACGATGAATCAATTAAAAGTTTATTGCATATGGTATGATATACTTCAACACCTGTTCATGAATATTCATTAGGAAGATATATTGTTATGGGAAGCTCAACCAATTTTCAGAAAATGAAGACGGCTAAAACGAAAGTAGTCATATATATATATATATATATATATATATATATATATATATATATATATATATACATATATATAGCCTTAATATATGTCGCGTGCTGTTAAATGCTCTAACGTTTAGGTTTTACTTCTTAGTATCATTATTGTTCGATATCATATGTTCACAGTAACCAGATCTATACTAATCAGTCACCCACTTATAAGATCTATATAAAACCTGTCATAAGCTGATAAATTTCAAGAGAGATAACTCTTACTATTTTATGTTACGTAAACCAACGTTATACACCATTAAAAAGACTTGCCGTTACCGTTTAACTGAAAAGTTGTTGAGAATCGTCTAAAACACTATTCAAAATTCAAATACATTGTGTAATACTATTTCTTTTTAGATGATGGCTAATTCCGATTTGAAAACGAAGAATGGTATGTATGCTATTTATACATGTTTGAAACACGAACTGTCACACAGGTGTAAATATTTAAAGTAAAAATGCAATGTTCAAACATTAAAAACTAGAGAAGTTGTAAATGTAACAATAATATATGTCAAACGAAGAATAAATCTACTGTGTTTGAGACTAAAATTAGGATTTTATATATATATAAAAGCTCCAGATAAGGGTAGTAAGTGGGTATTTGCCCTTTAAAAATTTGTTAATCAGCTTTGGAATTAGAACAGGGGGTGAAATTACTCATTGGAAATTGGAAGTTACAAATTGTAATAATAATTATTTAAAACACCCTTAAAATATTTTAAAATACCATTTAAGAATTTACCCTTTAAATTTCATTTCATGGAGTGAAATACCCTTTACCTGAAAATCTTATCTGGAGCTCTGTATGTATGTATGTATGTATGTATGTATGTATACATGTGTGTAATAATATATATATATATATATATATATATATATATATATATATATATATATATATATATATATATATATATATATATATATATATATATATATATATATATATATATATCACTAAAATGACTAACAACACGGACAAAATGAATGTCAACTATTCGGGATGACCTGTCCCTTCATCAGGACATATCGATTGATGTACACATACACACTCTCACGCAAACATCCACTTGCACACAGAACCGGAGAGTGAAAGAAATGCTACATTTTGCAAGTACAGCGTAATTATGCAAGCAATAAATGAAAATGGAAATCAAACAAAAGGTTAACTAAAAAATTAAGCTCTAACTACCAACGAAATGTGAATCGAAGTAAATCTAAGTGAAAATAACAAGAAACTGCAAAATGAATTTGATCTACAAAGTCAAAACACGAAATCAGATCCGATAAACTGTACTCAATTTGGCGGATTCGATGCATAAAAGGTTCGATCCATCGTTCGATAAACTGTACTCAATTTGGCGGATTCGATGCATAAAAGGTTCGATCCATCGTTCCCAAACAAAATACTAATTCCAGTAATGGTTGGATTCAGTACAACGCAAGTTTGCACCCAAAGGAAGAACCACATTGGATTCGTGTTAACATCAGTTCGAACTCGAATTACACCGAGAAACCGTATCAGATACAAATTCTATGGTCAAACGTTTAAGATATTAATATAAAAAAACAAACACAAACAAACCCGAACGAACTATAGATAATTCGAGTGTCAATCCGTTTGAACTCGAATTATATCTCGAAAGGGTATCAGGCAGATTTCATTTTCGTGAAGTCCATTAGCTTATTCATGCCTTTGGGTCTAAAAGATCGGCTGTACATCCAATTTTTTTCTTTCTGTTTTCTTTTCGTATTGCTCCAATAAGGGCGTGATCAACAACCACGGCTGCCATGTCCTCCTGTCATGTTCCCACTTTTTGATTTACCAGGGGGGTTTACAAAAAAGTGGGTATCATGTTCCCACTTTTTGGTAAAACTCCTGGTTAATCAAAAGGTGGGAACATGATACTCCTATTTTTGACCCTCACGGTTGAAATGTCACCAACAGGTTCCTTGAGTTTTTTTAGTTTAAATGGTGGACCAGTGGTTATTGATGCGTCTGCGGATGTCTCCAGTTTCACCAACATATTGTTTCGATTCACATTTCGTTGGTATTTTGAGTTTAGTCTTTTAGTTATCCTTTTGTTTGGTTTCCATTTTCATTTATTTATTGCATTATCACGCTGTACTTGCAAAATTTAGCATTTCTTTCACTCGCCGGTTGGGTGTCTTCCTCTCATTTCAACACTATGAACAATAAATTTCATCGTCTGCTCGTTCGGTGTCATCCAAAGTCATGAAACTGAACAACGGGGAAAGGGTTTGTAATTCTTTGACAGATAGAATATTGGAATAAAAAAGTATGTTGTTATTGTTGTATCTTATGTTGTGTTATACTTATTAATGTAGACACACGATAAAAAGTTCATAATATGACCATTTTGATATCATACTCCTTTTCAGCCCTAGGTCGCTATATCAGCTTCGGCTCGCTCTCTCTCTCTCTCTCTCTCTCTCTCTCTCTCTCTCTCTCTCTCTCTCTCTCTCTCTAAAAAAAACTAATTTCTCTCTCTCAAAAAAAAACAACAAAAAAACTAAAAGGTAGAGATACATTTTATTAATGACAGTTTCATATAATATATATAGCACTGAAACCTACAACACTATATATCCTAGGTTTTCGGATCTAAGCAATAGATACAAGTCAAGAAAAGAATATATAAAGTACTAAAAAATGACTAACGATACGGACAAAATGAATGTCAAAATTTCCGATAACAAGATACACCAATAACAACATACTTTATACTTTCTAATTCGAATATTCTGACCGACAAAGAAATAAAAAAAAATCCTTTCATCGTGTTCAGTTTCATGATTTTGGATTACATCGAACGAGCAGACGATGAAATGTATTGGAAACGAATGACACTCGAAATTCTTTTTTCTTTTCATCGCAATATAAATATATAAATGTAGTCGTATCTTGTACAGGCAAATGATAAATAGTATTTATATATATTGCCCCCGCATACCAGTCCAGTATTTGTGCTAAGAGTCATATTACAGGATTGCTTACAGTAAGTTGTGACATAAAAAATCAAGCGTATTGTACGCATACGAAAATCGCGTAATTAACAATCCGCGGAAATATCCATGTTTACAGTATATTATTATTTTTTTTGTTAGCAGACGACATAATCTTATCATTTCCTTTTTGTTACACAGATACGGATTTGATCAAAACCTCATTTCTTTGGTGGAGAGACAGGAAACAAGCAGCGCATTTATACCTTGATCAAGCACATCATCAAACGTTAAGATGGCGCGACAATGACGAATCTGGTGTTGCGTTTTCTAACCTAGAATTAGTTCAAAATAATTCTAAAATACAAATATTGGAAAGAGGAATTTATTTTGTTTACACGGCAGTTACTTTTAATTTTAGGGATGTCAAGAGGATACCTATAGTAGGTTATTCTCTATTCAAATCTATCTTCTTTCGCCCAGCACCAGAAGAAATTGTGGAAGGTAGGTATGGGGGATTGCCTAATTCCGATAACATTTACACGGGCTTTCTCAGTGCGTCTGTCAAACTGGACAGGAAATCGGAAATATCTCTCCACATTAGCGATACAAGGTACATTAGTTTAAATCGATATTCCACTTACCTGGGAATTTTTAAATTAGAATAGTATTATATGCAGTACTCGTAGTGTTGAGAGAAAACATAATACTACTCGTAGTATTTCGTAGGAGCATTGGATGGTTGGTTGTGTCGCTAGACTAAAGTTATCAAGAAGCTTTCACGAATACAGATCAGTGTTTGG
>BROG01001995.1:0-19250 GCA_030159075.1 Atrina japonica | reverse complement strand
GTGACGTCTCCATATAAGTGAAAATCCTTGAGTGGGACGTTAAACAACAATACAACAAAAACATAACATTCCGAAGAAGCACCCTGCCGAAAGCTCCCCTTCCATGAACATTTTCCGTTTCTCTTCGAGTATCTAACATTGAAAAAATTTACTTTCTGTTCGGGTGTCAGTTGTTGTAGATGAGCACAGTGACTTAAATCATACGACAGCTGTTTAATCAAGTCGGATAACTGAACACGGTTGAAATCGAATGGAAATACATGTATATTAATAGATTCAGGTACTATAAACTTGGCTGGAAACACGGCGTATAATTGAAGCGGACGTCCGGAGTTAAAATCGGGTCAACATTTTACGAACTCATTGACGTTGGCTTTGCGGTGTCGTATTTTGATTGGCCGAGTGAAAATAACACGATTATATCGATTTTGCTTTTCACATGTGAAAAATAACAATTGAAAAGAACAAGTTTATTTAATCGATAAATTCTGCCAAAATGTATAAAGTATATCATGTATTAAAATAATATATTTTCAGTGACAGATTTGCGTAATACGAACATAGCTCTGGATTTAGCAGGTGAGAAATAACTTGGAATACCATACTGTCAATAATATAATACTTACAATAAAGAGGTAAATAAAATTAAGAAAACAAGATGTTTGTGAAACAAAATTGCCCCCCGACCCCAACAAATATGTAAGCTGGACGGAATTACGGACAGACAGACGGACGATACATACACTAGATGCCCCTAAGAACTTTCAAGCATAAAAAAGAAAATGCATTTAGTCGTTCTTATTTCGTGTAAATAATAATAATAACAAAACTAGACTTTGTCAAGACAAAGACACGGCCTTTCCACTGTCCATGTAAAGACAGTCATGTCGAAGATAAGTATATGTAATTAGTCTTAAGTCCTTGATCTATGTTTCACGCAAGTCAGGGTGACTAACTGACATAAGTTTTATGTTCCTGTGTTAAGCCTGTCACCAGTTATCCCATTACATATGATTTCACATTTTGACCGATGTGACCTTGACCTATTACCCAATGACATTGGAAAAGTATACACGTCTAGAGAAAGTCAAAGAGACTAACCGTCAAAAGTTTAATGTTCCTGTGTTAAGAGAGTCACCAGTTATGGCATTAAATAAGATTTCACATTTTGACCACTGTGACCTTAACCTTTGACCCAATGGTCTTGAAAAAGTATACAGGTCTAGAGAAAGCAATGGAGACTAACTGACGTAAGTTTCATGTTCCTGTGATAAGTCTGTCACCAGTTATCGTGGTACATAAAATTTCACGTTTTTGTCTATGTGACCTTGACCTTTGACCCTATGACCTTGGGTAAGTATACAATTCTAGAGGAGAATAATTGACAGAAGTTTCATGTTCCTCTGTAAAGTCTGTAACCAGATATTACGGAACATAAATTTTCACATTTTGGTCTCTCTGACCTTGACATTTGAATGTATGACCTTGAAAAAGTATACACTTCTAGAGAATGTCTTGGAGACTAACTGACAGAAGTTTCATGTTCCTGTGCTAAGTCTGTGACCAGTTATCGTGGTACATAAAATTTCACGATTTTTTCTCGACCTTTACCTTTGATCCTATGACCTTGAAAAAGTATACAGTTCTAGAGAATGTCTAGGAGACTAAATGACAATAGTGTCATGTTCCTGTGGTAAGTCTGTCACCTGTTATCGCGTTACATAAAATTTCACGTTTTGACCTCTGTGACCTTGACCTTTTACCCAATGACGTTAGAAAAGTATACAGTTCTGAAGAACGTCATGTTGACTTACTGACACAAGTTTCATGTTCCTATGGTAAGTCTGTCACCAGTTATCGCCTTACATCAAATTTCAAGTTTTGACCTATGTGACCTTGACCTTTGACCCAATGACGTCAGAAAAGTATACACTTCTGGAGATTGACATGTTGACTTACTGACACAAGTTTCATGTAACTGTGTTTAGTCTATCACCAGTTACTGCGTTACATAAAATTTCACGTTTTGGTATCTGTGACCTTGACCTTTGACCCAATGACGTCAAAAAAGTATACAGTTCTGGAGAATGTCATGTTGACTTACTGACACAAGTTTCATGTTCCTGTGTTAAGTCTGTCACCAGTTATCGCGTTACATAAAATTTCACGTTTTGGTATCTGTGACCTTGACCTTTGACCTTGACTAAGTTTCATGCACATCTTCAGTTGGTGATCTATCATCGGCGTAAGTTTGAAGTCTGTAAGTCGTCCCGTTTTTGAGAAATCTGTGGACGCAGATTCTGGGAAGAATAATAATAATCATAATCATAAGAATAAACAGAACAAAACTAAGAGGTCTTTCCACTGAAAAGTGGAAAGCCCTAACTAGACATTGTCAAGACAAAGACACGGGCTTTCCAATGTCCATGTAAAGACAGTCATGTCCAAGATAAGTAATCGTGTTTAGTCTTTTGTCCTTGATCTATGTTCTCGAAAGTAAGGGAGACTAACTGACATCAGTTTTATGTTCCTGTGTTAAGTCTGTCACCAGTTATCGCATTTCGTCAGATTCTGCGTTTTGACTTCTGTGACCTTGACCTTTAAATCCAATGACCTTGAAAGAGAAAGTCATGGAGACTAACTGACGTAAGTTTCATGTTCCTGCGTTAAGTCTGTCAATAACTATCGCATTACAAAAGATTTCATGTTTTGGTCTGTGTAACCTTCACCTTTGACCCAATGACCTTCAAAAAGTACATAGTTCTAGAGAAAGTCCAAGAAAGTAACTGACAGAATTTCATGTTCCTGTGTTATATCGTTCTCCGGTTATCTGGAAAGTGGAAAGCCCTAATTACTGCTACTGCTTTTCCAACTGCCACTTAAATTATTATAACAAGATTAATTAATGTTAATTAAGCCGCGTCGTATGTATACAGAACCGTGCAAAAAGTGAGTCAATTATTGTCATTTCCCCCTTAACTTTCTATGTTAAATCAACGTTTTTCAAATACCTGCCACAAAATAATACAATTCTATCATCGTCTGACATTAGTTTTAAACTCTTCTGAGTTTTTCTTTGCAGTAAGTATTTTTGTTGACACCACTTACTGTTAACAGAGAAGAAAATAACATGTGGATTTCGCTTGTGACTTGCAGCCTTGCAGTTTTTATGAAATGAAATTGACACATTCCATACTAATTTACAAAAATAGTCCATAGATCTCAACACAAATGTTCACAATATTTCATTGAGTATATAAGTCAGGCCAATTATTTCTAAAAAGTTGATTTACCAGAGAAATCTATGGGAAAGGATTTTTGTTGACTCAGTTTTGGCACGGTGCTGTATATTTCTTAAATGTTTTCTTTTCAGACCAGAAAATAGATAAACTTGAGGAAGTGGTCCAACAACTAAGTACGTATTAACAGATATTTCACAATTAGCAGATGTTAAATTTATGATTCAACATTACTTATTGATCGTCAAACTTGTATAGTTTATTCAATTGAATTATTTAACGAATTTTCCATTTAATCTCTTTACTTGTGATTATTGATTGGTACTCTTTCAATTTTATTTGTGATATTTAATTCCATTTGATTTCATAATTTTAATAATCAAACTACTTGGCTATTCTGTTGTTTTGTGATCGAATAGTACAAATTACATTAGCGAAAATGTAGGATATAGTTTTAGAATAGAATCGTTCTTTATATATATATATATATATATATAATATATATATATATATATATATATATATATATATATATATATATATATATATATATATATATATATATATAGTGAACCCGGAAATTTCGAAATCGAAAGTGATTTTTTTTAAATTTATCAGGACAGGGTTTTTCAAGTACTTTGGATAACTTAGAAAAGTAGGTCCGAGGGAAATTTTCTACCCAACTACTGTGCAATACAGTTTTGTGTATTTCATGGGTGCATTGAAGACTTTATTATACTTAATATTACACATGCATGTAATACATACAAAAAAACACACTATTTGTTTTTTTTATCATTAGATCGCCCAAGATCGTTATAGCGGAGGGATTCAACAAGAGCAGATTCGATATATATATATATATATATATATATATATATATATATATATATATATATATATATAAACATATTGATAAGTTTTGAATTAGGAAAAAGTCAAATTAAATGCCCAAGACAATCGTTTCTGTCTATATAACATCAACTTTTAATAACAATTAATTCCGAAAGAAAAATACATTTGGTACCGAAAAGACTACGGAAGATTAACTGCAACGATTTGTCAAAAATAAAATTGCATATACTGAAGATTCCAAACTTATCAATCGTTAATCTATGTAAATATAAATCAGAAAGAGAGAGACAGAGAGTATTTACCTATCGTCAATGATTCAATGTATTTGATATACACTTGCTTATTACCCATTGTTTTGAACAGTAAATATATCTCACGATTGTCAAAAATGTAATTTGCCCTTTTCCTATGCTCTTTTAATGTACCAGAAGCATTGAAATTGGAATGTAATATCTATCTCCTTTTCTCTAATATCTATCTCCTTTTCTCTAAAAAGGCACAATATAACTGAAATATTGTTGAAAGTGGCGTTAAACAACAATCTTAAAAGACATTCATGTCATTATATATTTTAGGAATTCGGGCGCAAACGACTCAGTATTTGTTTTATGCAATGCTGAGTCAACATACGGAACTGGGTCAACGCCAAACTATAGAGTTTGATAAAGTCATTACTAATGTAGGCAGTGCTTACGACCCTCGAGATGGACACTTCGAAGCGGCAGTGGCTGGATACTATCATTTTTCCACAACTGTAATGTCTTCCTTACAAAAAGGGTTACACGTAGAGATGGTGAAGAATGGAAATGCGGTTGCCTACATTTATGGGAGCAGTTCTGATTGGGATGCTGGTACTGCAGAAATAGACATTACTTTGGCCAGAGGGGACATGGTATGGGTGCGACACGCTGATTATGATTTCACTCATAATCAAAACATTCGTTCATTGTATTCTTCCTTCTCTGGATTTCTCATCAGCGAAAAATAAAGTAGAATCTGGATATGATGAATTATTGTAAATCGTAGAGTGGATTTGAATAAAGAACTTTGATGTTTATTTCTGTATTTACGGTGTTATCATAGTGTTGATTTTAGAAACATTGAAAATTGTCACCTTTTTACCAATTAATCCATTCCATGTAAATTTAATATTATCTGCATGTTTTAGTCTGACAGTTCAGGTCTGTGCGGAGTTACTTTGATGATTTTGTTTAGCTTCAATATGGTGCAATAAATAGCGGACGAAATTCCCGTTTATATTCCATATCTACAGTACTTGTTCAAAAGTTTGTAACAATGTTCCATTTATTGACATTTGAGAGCAAAAATAGTCATGTATATCTATTGCAGCAAGCACTTCGAGAACTATTTAGACATGGTTTCGCATAAGCAACACAATTTTTTTTAGATTTTGAATTAAACTTTGGTTTAAACTTACAATATATTGTTACTCTAATACAATTTTCTTTGATTTTAGTAATCATAAAAAAATACGATCCATTATTTTCACCTTGAAATATATAGCCATGTTTCATTTAGAGCAAGTAGCGGAATCAAATCATTATTCATTTGAAAGAAAAGGTGTCTTTTCTATTTTATCATCGCTTATGGAAAATACTGGTCATGTCCTGTGTCCCTTCATCCCGTTAACCCTGGACCTCGACTCACAACCTCACGATCCAGAGTCGCACGCGCTACCGACTGAGCCAGGCCGGCACCTTGCGGAATTAAAGCTATCGGGTAATGGAGTATTATAATAGTTTAACTGAATGGGCATTCGAAATCGCGAAAATATCTTGCAAATAAATTTAAAGCTTGTGTATCGGGAAAATAAAGTCCTGCGTATGTATGTGTGTATGTGCAGTATGAAGTGAAAGATATCATATTTAGAATGTTATTTGTCCTATTTACAAGACCAATCAATTCCTCGCGGATGACTGAAACAAGATATTTACTAAATGTAAATTTAAAGAAGTACCAATCAATAATCAAAACTCCATTATAACACGACGAATTAGATGTGCAAATGGTCTCAACATGAAGAACAATTACGAATCTCAAATGGGATAAGACCAGGTGTCCGGAAGGAGTCCTCGTTTTCTGCTGGCATGCCACACCCGTCGCAAATGTTCCATGGAAACCTAGTTCGATGAGCGGGACAAATTCGGTAAAAAGGTAACATAATCAGAAGTAATTTTTTTTTCTATGTCACGTGATCTGAGTACACAGTATTCCGACATAATACCATGACTTTCACTTCGTATACCTAGCGTTTGGCGGGAGAAGTCACAACCACATGGCATCTAAACAAACTTGTATGGCAAGCCAACGTGGATAAAAATCGAGATTTTTTAATATGGATAATTCAATCATTGATATTAATGATTCATTTAATAATATTAATAAATGAATTTTTAATATTAACTTTTATTTTCTAATATAAATCCTTTATTGTTAATAATTCCTTGTATTTACTAAATTTAATAATTCATTAATTTTATAAATTAGTAAATATCTAAAAAAAAAATCATTTTAACCGACAATAGCTTCTCACATTTCGGAGGGAAATTTTATGGGTTTCAAGTGCAACTAAAATTAAGCCTACGATAACTCCAGAGAATTTATTTCAACTCGATGTACCGAACCCAACGTGTAGGTCTATATGCACGATGTCTACCTGTACATACTTTGCTGAACGATTAAAAACAGGTAAGACTTTGGAAAGCTGAAATAATTAATATGAAGACAGTTAGTCCGTACACGGGCATAAGAGGCTGGGTGAAAATGGGTGTAGTGATAAAATTGTTGGTTTGTGATACTTGCCAAGCCTACTTTTTAAAGTAGTCACACTGCCGCCTAGTGATATTTGCTTCTAACATTATTTTTTATCAGTAACTTCGTATCATCGATGTACCAGTAGATTGTTTGATTAACGCGTAAGCGACAATCTCTCTGTTACATAACAATATTTACAATAAATTATTTAAAAAAAAAATAAACGTCCTATATTGAACAAAAATTGTGGTCTGGTACGTATGGCTGACGGCCAATTTGTATAATAATTAGGAATGGCTATATTTCCATTATTTGTCAATGGTACAACCAAACCATGTACCATGATACTCGAAAATATTGAAGTCGCTGCAGTTATTGGCTATAACTTTCTTCGGGATAATAATTGTATCTTTCATGTAGGAAATGAATGATACAATTATTATTAAATGATGTCAACGATGCCTAAAATTTGGTTATTTTGTCTCTTGTGATAAGGATTATACGTTCTACATATATATTTCTCTTTTTTATCACGTTACCAATGAAATTTACTTTTACTAGACAGTTCATTTTTTAATCTATCACGCTACCAGTGACATGAAATGCTATTTATTATCTTAGAGTGTCATGTTACCATAACAACATTATATAAAATGTTTTTACAGATACTTCAAGTATCAGAAATCAAATCTGAATCTCGACCACGTTGCAAATATAAAAAATCTCAGATACCAAAGTATTAATCTTTAGGATGTCCAGGATATTGATAAAAATCTGATAAAAATAAACACGGACCTCTGGAAACCAGGTGCCATGGAGGAAGAAAGTATCCCCTGTCGACCGGTCACCGGTGAATCCTCATCACAGTCAAATCCAAATAAATGCATGAATCTTATACTCTCTGATATAAAAGAGGAAATGCTGTATGGTTAAATAATACCAGATATCCAAATTAGCGTGTCACTGGGAGGGACCCTACATTGTTTTGTAAAGAATAAATGATGTCGTATCTAGAATCCAGAGAAATCTCAGAACCAAACGGCGTGTTATGCACCAAAATCGTCTAAAGCCATATTTAGTGAATGATAAACCTAGTTGGTTGAAATAGAAGAAATTTGCCATATTCCAACTTTAAAAAGACTTTGAAGTTGCAGAATTTAAAATTTGTGATATCAAATTTTTCTGATAACCTAATTTCAGTACTAAGTTATAATTATTATTATTACTTAGACTGATGTTTATCTGAAGGGACTATACCTTTTAAGAGAAGAGCAACGTCCGTTGGTATATTATGGAGAAGCACTCGAACAATGCATGGGTATGTTCCTCATGTAAAAAAGTCTTGAAAAGAACAAATGATACCCATTTTTTACTAGAAGAAAACATTCTCCTCATCTAGCAGACAGAGTGACCTACGAAAAGGGTACAGAGGTCATTACAATTATTTCCCAGAAGATAAACAACAGAAAATAAGGAGAATATCCAGGCAAAACAAAACAAAAAAACCAGTTCCCAGAAGAGGAAAACACCATCATATAAAAATCTCAGATACCAAAGTATAAATCAATAGGATGTCCAGGACATAGATACAAATCCGGAAAAAATGGACAAACACGGACCTCTGGAAACCAAGAGGTGGGATCAGGTGCCATGGAGGAGTAAGCACAGTCAAGTCCAATGAAACACGTGGGGAGTATATCCTCGTCACAATTGGTACAGACGTCTCAACAACCGCCAACGAAAAGGCAACTCAACATTTCACTTACTGAAACAGAGTAGTCGCAAACAAGACTATTATACCGACCATAAAATTTGCGGAACGTTGACATTAAACGCGGTTTTCGATATCCCTGTGTCAATAATTTGTCAGTGAGTAGTTTACCTCTGTATATGAAATCTTCATATGTTGTGCACGCCCTGGCATATCGGATCATTTGTGAAATATAAACTCCATATGCAGGTGACTGAGGGATATTACTACTTAAATGTGGAAAATTTACGATGGGAAAGCCGAAATCGTCGCGTTTATCGTATAGCTTAGTTGCTAATTTCCCCGTCTGTGTTTATATTAATTAAAATGTCTAAGTATGAAGCGTGTGTACTTGATTCTGTTGTATCTTTAATTTCTAGTTCGCTGGGATATATTGCATTGACATATGTATGAAAATTGTCATTATTAATTGACAAAACGTCGTCGATATATCTAAATGTCAAATTAAAGGACACCGCTAACTTTTTCTTCTTTTGATTCAGCAGTTTCTGAATGAAGTCTGCTTCGTATGAATAAAGGAACAGGTCGGCCAATAAAGGAGCACAATTGGTTCCCATAGGAATGCCGACAGTTTGTTGAAAGACCACGTCTCCGAACATTACAAATATATTGTCTATTAGAAATTCCAGCATGTTTTTTTATATCAACTTCAGTATACTTATGTGTAGAATCAGAGTGGTGTTTGACGAAATAAGTATCCTGATAGCCAATCACTAGATATTTAAATTTTCGGGTACCACCTTTAGTGAAAAAGCAGTTGTCTATGATGCTAAAAAGTCTTTCTTTTAATTTTTTATGTGGAATAGTAGTGTAAAGAGTTGAGAAATCATAAGTTTTGATACTGTGAATTTGAGAAAAATTGTGTGCCTTCAAATTTTCTAAAAGCTGTTTAGAATTTTTTAAGTATCCACATCTGATTTACACCGCTTCTGAAATAAGCAACTGTACAGTATTTTTGAAGTTTCTCCTTAACAGCTGTCAATATCTTGGTAAGGAGTAAAGATAAAGGTTTGGTAGAACATTTGCTGGATCCTGCTATGTATCTTTGCTTATATGGTTTTTTATGAAGTTTAGGTATCCAGTATAAATGTGGTAGCTCGAAATCGGTCTCCGTTGTAGGTATATCAAATGAGTGTAATACGGACACGTGATTTTGAAGGATCTCGTCCTTTGAAAGTGAGCTACGTGTGTATGTAGGATTTCCAGAATTCGTATTAAACCCAAGTTCTTCTAATAAACAATTATAGTAATGTGCCTTACAAATAAAAACTATATTATTTGAGGCTTTGTCTGCTGGTACCAGTACATATTGGTCATGTAACCTATCCAGTTCAGTTACTACTTCTGGATCATTAAATACAGAGGGATAACGTGTTTTCATAGTCCCTTTAAGTTTTCGAATACGAGATTTTATCAACCATCGTATGGCTTTCAGCCATTCAGACAAAGTGTCTGGTTCTACGTCTTCATGTTTGGCCCCATCGTCTGGCATAATCTTCGACAGAATCCATAACTAAACTGAAATTCTGACGCCAATTAAAGGAACGGGCTTCCCGGTATTTAGGGCCCCTTAAAATAAGATTTTTGAGGCTTTTATTTTCAACAATAGAAACGTCGCCGGTAATGACATGCCCGATAGTATTGTATTTGAAAGGAGATGAAGCACATGAACATGTGACAGTGTTGTGTAGAAGATGGTTGATGTCTAGGCACTGCAAAACCTGTTTGTAATTGAATAGCTTGGATGCGAAGCTAGGTGTATAGCTATATGAAATGCAAGGCGTGCTCTTCAGTTTAAAATATGGTGGAATACAGGACTGAACTTTTTTGTGATTTAGAACATTGCCAATGTTTAAAGCGTCTATGCCTTTATTTTTAAATTTAAGTTTAAGGAAAAGACGTTTCTGTTTAGAACAGTCATCGTTTGTAACGCGTGCAGGCTTAAACAGCCTGTGATAAGCGATGTCCATTATAATGGAGTTCAGTATGTATTCTGGGGTTGAAGAATCTGTCACAAGTTGCTGGAGGCAGATATTAGTGAGGTTGTGGTAGTCTCAAAGTTTCTTTCACCCGTCCGCGGTGAAGACTGCTACGGAAGATAAAGCAAGTGTACCCCAGCTAGAGGAAGCAGCTTCTACTCTTCTACTGGAGAGGTGCAGATTTCCCTGTTTGCGGATGGTTTCTTCAAACACCCCCAACACGCCAGAGTGTTCTACGACTGATCAGAGTACTGGAGATTCCATCTGTTAGCGGGGATGCAGAGATAACAACATTGCCACTGGCCGATCTCACAGAGTCCTACAATCAAGTTGGAAATGAGTATATACCGACTCCGATTTCCACAATTAACTCCCGTCAAACCCAGACTCTTCCGGCATTCCACCTCCAGCACCTGCTAGTGATGAAAGCATGCCAGGAACAGCGGAAGGTCTTGAATGTTGAGGGACTAAAGTTGGCGACACTAGTTATCCCCTTTATTTTCACTCAAGCCCCGCAGAGTTCATGGAACGTATCTTTAATATATTGAGAAGGATGGAAGACATTTGCACCATATTTTGAACTAGTTGAGAAATGGTTGTCCCCAGATTTTGTATCCATTGCATCTGGATAGTGTTCCAGAACTAAGACAATTTCAGGAAGAGGCCAATTTCTACATCTTACGGCATTTGGAATTACTAATCCAACAGAAGCTTCTTGATCCACAAAATAAGAATTTAAGTGATGTTAATAATCGTAAATGGTAAGGTCTTTAAGTGTTATCAAACATATTTTGTATAAAGTATATTGGATAACAACAGGTCATGCCATGTACATGTAGAGATCAATTTTTTCTGTTCTCATCATAAAGAAAACATCATAAATGCACTTATATGGTATTTACCCAACATAAACTTTTATACTTACTAAACTGGATCGCATCGATTTGTACTGCATGGGTCTTCTAAGAAGTATTTTGCTAGGTACATATTTAGGCCTGAGACAGTCATGTTTATTCTAGCACAAATTGTAAATCCTCAGCGGGCAATCCATGGTGTGACAACAAACAAAAACAAATAAACAAATCACACACACACACACACACACACAAAAACAAAATAAAAAACGCTGTTCGACCTCTACTGCAGTTACTCACATGTTTAAAAAAGGTTTTTAGCGACCGGGACGTTTCATATGATGACTGGGGATACCTATGATATTACCACTTTTACGGCCGGTCGTTACAGCAGAAATGTATTGAATATTATACAGAGTGTGATGTGGCATTTCATTACTTACTGGTCGCAGAGCACGAGAAGTCAAAGAAAATTGCTGGTAAGTTTGTTTGCAAAGAATTTACATAGATCTAAATCTTATATCGATAATGGTTATGTAATGTACCCGAGCGTGTGCGACTGTCACAAGATCCTTTGTCTTTATTGGGCTATGCCTGAGACGAGTATCAGCTCTAGCGGGAATAACCCCCGTCACCAAGTGAATATATTTAATTGTGTAAATAGTAGGAATCACCTGCTTTAAAATGGACACTGACCCTAGCTAAAAAAAATGACGAAGAAAACTTTCTTACCGATTAAAATGACTGTATTTATTTATATTTTTAACAATTATTATACAGTAAAAGAACAATATAAGATTTATATAGTACAATATAATAATTGGGTGGCGTAACCCGCAGACGACCCTATGAGAAACACAACCTTTGTGTATTTCGATCAACATGTAAACAAAATAGAATCTAGAGGGGGTATTCTGAGAATTACTCAGTTATAACCACTAGGTCGTTACCACTGCTGGTGGACCGTTTGAGTCCCCGAGGGTATACATAAACCTAGTACCTGGTATTTCGGTACCAGCTGTTCATCTTATACTAAAGTAATATTTGGCACTGTTAACACTATTTAAATTCGAAAATTGTCTAAAGCTAAGATAGTCATTTTTTTTTTACAGTGGTTACTCTTAGACGGATTTCGGCTATACTTTTAGAGATATTATTAGGCCTTGTATGATACCACTTTATCTTTAGAAAATACACATACTTTTCAAATTGGAGCTCAGCTGATGAAGTCTAATTGGTCTTGAGCATTATAACTTTGGTATTATGTTTATAATATTTATACCCATGATTAGCCGAGAATTACCCGACAAATCGTTCTATGCCAAGTTTTAGAAATCTTCTAAGAGATTTTACTGGAAAATCAACTCTAATTGCCGAACTGACAAATATCTCAATACCAGATATATATAAAGAGACTTGTTCAAGAATAGTTGATGATTCTGAAGAACACTCAAAATTACGGAAGCGTATTAGGGACAAATTTAATTCCCTTTTTTTTTTAATTTTCACACTTTTTTGTGTAAATTTTATACTTTTTTCTGTAAAATTTACACTTTTTTCTATAAAATTTACACTTTTTTGTGTAAATTTTACACTTTTTTCTGTAAAATTTACACTTTTTTGTGTAAATTTGACACTTTTTTGTGTAAATTTTACATTTTTTTCTGTAAAATTTGCACATTTTTCTGTAAAATTTACACTTTTTTCTGTAAAATTTACACTTTTTTGTGTAAATTTTACACTTTTTTCTGCTGAAGAATCCTTATGTAAGGTTTCAAGGTCATCGGATCAAATGTAGACGTCACTGAAAGAATGTAGACGTTCAGTTTGAAACCTTCATTTCATAATAGCTCAGAAAAGATAGAACCCCATGAAGATTTGCTTTATATGTGTTTTCATTGTATCACGTTCATTTAATTTGAGTTGTATTCTATTTCTCACATTAGGCTATATCAAAACTGTAAAATCAGCATAGGTCAGATGGCCCCTTTTTGTTTCCTCAGAAAAGCCCAGCTCTGAAAATAATATTCATCTGCTCTAAAACCATCAGTAAAATTAGAGTAAAGGTGACCTGACTGATACCCTTTCAGAATTGTGTTTTCCGACAAACATTCAAGATTATCGTCATTTTTAGAGATAGAAGTTCCACTGAATGTAAAGTGAGAATGTTACAAGTTTGGTTTTGAAAGAATTTCGATAATTAAACAATTTGTCAGTTTATTGTTATTCATAGATATTGACATGATTTGCCTGCGGATTAGAACCCGGCATTGTAGTATACAATTTGTACTTATAATGTTATAAAATACGGTTCCTACTTTAACAGGTGAACATATCCATGCATATCTTATGTGCAACTGAAAGGAAAAGTATCATGTTTTTACCCATTTATCGAACTTTATCTGTTTCCATGGAACGTTTGCGACGGGAAAGGAGCGATGGGCAGAGGAGGTTTACTCCTTCTGGATACCCGGTCATATCCCGTTTGGGATTCGCTCTTATTCGTCATGTTTACACCATTTACAAATATATTTCGTTTTCTTCAAATGGACTTGAGAATGGATTATCCACTGATACTTCTGCTTTTTTACTTCTAAAAGGTTACATAACTGAACAGTTATGTTATATATTATGCTACGATATCGACGTTACTGCAACGTCGAATGAGTATTTCAAAGGTCCGTTGCTTGGAATATTTTACGTCCCATTCAAGAATATTTCACCCCATAGGGAAACTTCACCGAATGTCGATGAAGGGTTACTATTTGGCCTATGCCTCGGCAGTTTGTACCTTTGAGAAGAATGGATTCTTTATCGCGTTACACCTACTCCGATTTTGGAGAAAGAACAATTGCAACCTGTGTTAATAACTTAGGTTTGTCGCTGGCCGGATTCGATACCGGCATCTACTGCTTGCAGGGCGAACTCCCTAACCCCACGGATACCACAGCGGTAGTACCCTGTAATGCCTAATAAACGCCCCGGAGGCGTTGCATATTTCTAAAAGGGGGCGTTTATTAAGATAAGTAAGATAGAAGTCTATGTGGAAATTTAATGATTATTTTTTTGTTTGTTCCGTTTTCCGACTACATGGCTATTGACATTTAAATGATTATTTGTTTTGTCTGCAAATATGTTAAATTGTCTGTTTTAATCATAGATAAATAAATTCTTAACTTTGAGGTAAGTTTTCTGCTTTTTCCAAAGCAATTTTGCCGAGAAAAAAAAGGGGGGCGTTTGTTAGGGAGGGGGCGTTTATTAGGCATAATACGGTATTTAGAACGTATTATTTTACGTCCTTAATGAATCACAGTCAAGGACTGGTTGACTGCCGTCAGGTGTCAGGGAGATTGCACATCATGTCTCCTCAAATTTCCTTTTATCTTTTTGGACAGAGTAGTTATTCATGCTACGGAAGTACCTAGCACAAACAAATAATGTGTGTTACGGCTGTAACTTTTTGATCCTATAATGGCTATATTTCGATATAATTTGTTGCTTTAATTGAAGGAAGACATGACTTTTAGTTTACCTATGGCTTCGCCTTCTCGAAATATGAAATACCTTGGGTAAAACAAATCAACATGTCTCCCTAAAGGTAATAAATGTATATTGTCGTGGTGACTAGATAGCCAAAATATCGATTCAATGTCCTGTAATGATGGCTTTTAAAGATAACAGTCAGTTTATACTATTATTAACACCTCCAACAGTAATGGAAAAATCTTATCTCTTAAAAAGTGATCAATAACGATCGGTTTAACTTACTGGGAGACTAGATCTGGCCTGGGTCAAAGGCTTCGGTCAAGTCAGGTCAGGTCACCTCGTGAGTCAAACTTCGGGTCATCATTTGACCATGGTAAATTCAATAAGGGTGATAAACTGTATCGCATATTTATCCATTTCTTGTTTTTATCATTTCGAGTTTGGTATAAAGCATATTCAAATTTCATTTCTAGAAGAAAAAAATCAAAGGTATGCTTCAAAATATAAATATAAATACTGTATTTATTTGAATGTTTGAATTAATGATGAAATTAACCTGACGATGAATTTGATTTGACTTGATTTGAATTTTTGTTTTACGCCATACTTAACAATCTTTTAGTCATATGATGGCGTCCAGTTTTTATTGGTGGAGGAGAAACCCCGGTTGCCTGGGTTAAAGACCACCGACCTTTCGCAAGTAAACTGGCAAACTTTCCCAAATAATTGAGGTTAGAAGATTCGTGTTTTAAAGTTCAATGCTCTTACCACTCGGCGACGGTAGTCCGCAGCCCTGCTGTGGTAATGTATTAATCCAAGGGGCCTTTTTACACTATATGCTAGTATGAACGCAATATATAAACGTTTAGTTGGTTAAAGAAAGACGTGATGTAAATGTGTGTGTGTGTGTGTTCACTACTCAAGATTTTACTAAATTTGATTTATACAACACCAACCTTTCTATTTATGCCAATTCAATTTATTTACATTTGAAAAATACAATTATAAGGAACAGATTCTGGCTACTTGATAACACTTTGTCTTTTAAGAAGATACGGTGTTTATATATCCTTTTAAAAGCTTAAGGTATACGCACAAGTATGGTCAAAGTTATAAATTATCTTTGATGTCCTCCCGGAGAAAAATATACAAATCCTGCATGGTTTTTGGATCCTGTGGCATTACAATACTGTTCTCTTCCATTATACACACGCACAAATCTTCAATTAATTTAGAACAAGGGAAATGTGGCATTACCTCTAATTCTTCTTCACAAATATTCACTTCATTCTCGTTAATTTCAAAACCATAATCCACAGTATCAAACGCGCTCGGCATATAATGAAGTAGAATTGGACGGCCGTGTCTGTTAATTCCTTGTCTGTAGCGTCTTATCCTATGACTGTTCCAGATAGAACTTATGTCGTTCAAAGTGTCCTACAATATAAACAAGTGAAAAAGTTTAATGCGATAAAACATACAAGATGCATATCATCTGAGGTGTCATAAAAATAAGAGGGACGAAGACATGACGCAGCTTATAGAATCACTACAACTTTCTGTCACCCTGTGGATAAAACAAAGGAAATACTAAATGGAAAAGTCCTGTCATAAAGGCCGCAAATACTTTAATATTTCGTTTAAACTTCAATTCAAAGGAAAAGTCTGAACAAAATTTAAAATATTGAATTGAAAAAATACCTGTATCAGTCGAAGAAAGCAGAAGCGTGATATTTCTTGGTCTAAATATCCTCCATCATGAAAACCACCCTCATTAAGTTCTTGGAAAAAATTCATCCAAAACTGGATTCCTTGGCGACGAATCATTCCCCACAAACATTCAATTCTTTGATTGTGTATGCTTTTGCCATAAACGAAACTTCTTTCATCTGCATGCTGATCTGCGTGATTTCGTCGGAGAAACTTGTGCATTGTTTCAATGTGAACATTTTCGGTTCCCATATCTGCTCTTATACGCCTGGGACAAACTCCGTAATTCCTTATACTCTCTATGTAGTAGTGAGCGATGACATTAGGATTTTTATTCGACACACCAGCTTTCAACCAAATTATTTGGCGTGAGAATCCATCAATACAGCCGTGAATTTTTATTCCATATCTGGACAGTTTATCGTATCCGTCGATATGCCAGACAGAGTTCGGACCTTTATTAGAATAAACCCTTCTCCTGAGTCTTCTCTTTTTTTCTGTACTCGATCCCGTCTGGATCTATGATATGTAGCAATCCACGGACTGTCTCTTGGTCAATTACAAACCCCCTGTCCAGGCATTTAAGGTGCATCCACTTATATCCATGCATTTGACCGTGCATTTCACACTGTTCAAGTACAAAAAGTGCTACCTGTAGAATATCAGTTTTGTGTTTTTCTACGGAAGAGTCCCAATTTCTTTGTAATTCTTTTTAGTGTTCGAATCCCTATGATGTATCCATGTAATTCCTCCAAGCATTTGATTATTTCACTGTATTTTAGTCCTAGTTTGAAATATTCATGTATTAGATAATTCCGATCCATTACATTGTCCGTCGAATATGTTAACTTTGGTCAGATGCAACAGATTGATATGTACATTTCAAAGAAAACGTTTAAAATTCACAGAAGAAAGTGTAAAATTCACAGAAATAAGTGTAAATTTTACAGAAAAAAGTGTAAAAATTACACTTTTTTCTGTAAAATTTACACAAAAAAAGTGTAAAATTTATAGAAAAATGTGTAAAATTTACAGAAAAAAGTGTAAATTTTACAGAAAAAAGTGTAAATTTTACAAAAAAAAGTGTAATTTTTACAGAAAATGTGTGAAAATTAAAAAAAAAAGTGAATTAAATTTGTCCCTAATACGCTTCCGTACAAAATTGCAGTTTAATGATAAATAGTTTCTTGACAGAAATATGTAGATCTATGTCACAATTACTCTATACTTATGAAAATTGAACGATTTCTTCAACTAAATTAGATCTAGAGTAAATGGATGTCAGTGCAAGAGAATAACCCTTGATAAGCCAAATGAAATTGGACGAAAGTGATCCGTTCAATATTCTAATAAGATACGGGTATACAATTCGATAATAACCCGAACAAATATTACTTGTAACTTTTTCCTAACCAAAAAATAAACTTTTCTTCATTTCTAAAATGAGAAATTAACAGTTAACTAAACAAAATAAAATCGTAACGAGAGCCTAAAGAAGAACCAACCTATGTCTACAGGGGTGTCTACCAGAGTCACCGGTAACATGACGTAATTTTCTTATATATTACTAACGTAACCTAGGCAACCCACGAGACAAACTTTTGCATGCTACGCGGAAGTTGAGTTAATGCATTACGATCTTAACAATAATTCGCCGCAATAGATTGTTCAGCAGAGTTCATACTAAGCGGTGGTGGTGACTTCTAATTTGAAAGCAATTACTCAGCTGAGCAAAATTCAGTCAACCGAGTTCAGTACTGAGTTTTAGTTGTTGGTCAGCGGGGTTTCCCAGGGGTCCGTCCTTCGACCTCTTCTTTTTAATTTTCATTAACGTTTTCCCTGCATCTGTTGCTTCAAGTGTTTTTACTGACTACTGTGTCCTCTATCGACAAATTAAAGAACATAGTGACTGTGTTATTCTCCAAAATGACCTTGACCTCGCAGGTCATTAGGAGAACACGATGGGTATGTAATTCCAACCACAAATGTGTAGTTCATTCAGTATCACTAGATCACGCACACAATTTATCCATGACTACACATTAACATAGAATACACTTGAATCAGTGTAGACAGCAAATTATTTGAGCATCGCATTAGGCCATTTCAAGTTTTTGCAAAAATCGATCATTATTTCAGGAGAAAAAAACGCAAAATGATAGGGAAAAAATGAATTCCAGGGACTCGTTTTAAGAAAGTCCTAAATCCTAAGTCTTAGTCCTAATTGTCATGGGACAGACTATACAGCGATGCGTTGCCATGGTAGTTAGGACTTAAAATTAGGACTTGGGACCTTTAAAAAAACTGGCCCCTTGACCGGCTTGAGACCATTTTTTTAAGTTAAGTATTTCCCTAATGTGTTACCAAAAAAAAAAATTAAACTTGTAGAAATCATATCATCTTTGGCAAATTGTTATAAAAAAAACACCTGTAAAATGATAAGCTTTCCACAATTGTGAAAATAAATGTCCATGTTAAACTGTCTATTTAAGAGGTAGAACAAGGATGGGGGAAGCGTGTATGTAAGAAACAGGTATATAACAACATCATTAACGTCTCTACGGAAGCCCGTTAGTGCCAC
>BROG01001994.1:0-19261 GCA_030159075.1 Atrina japonica | reverse complement strand
ACAAAATCTGATGTAATGTGATAACTGGTAACAGACTTAATACAGGAACATAAAACTTATGTCAGTTAGTCTTCCTGACTTGCGTGAAACATAGATCAAGGACAAAAGACAAACCATGATTACTTATCTTCGACATGACTGTCTTTACGTGGACACTGGAAAGCCCATATCTTTGTCTTGACAAAGTCAAGTGTTTTTACTGTATTTTTACCCAAAGATTTGTATTGAATGCTTATTCCAATGTGTTTTATAATTTGAATTATATACATATATATTGATTAAATATTGTTATCTATCTCTATTATTTTTTATCATATTGTACTGTTGAACTCGATTACTCTCCAAAGTGTAAACCTTTATGAGGTTTATAAGGTCAAAAGGAAGAAGTATCAATAAAAGTCCATTGGAACAGGACAAATCAGATATAATGATCTCAACATAAAATATATTTCCTAAACGTAATAGGACCAGGTGTCGATCCCGATGGAGTCAGCGTCCTCTGTCAGCATGCCACTTATAAATACAAAAAAAAATGGGAACACCATGCCTGTATATGATAAAAAGGTTTCATCAGGGCCTGGCACCATAAAACATATGAATTATGTCTAAAAAGTCTAAAAATTTCACTCAACTTTGGCTAATCCTGAAATATAATTGGCTGAACAGGTCAAGTTAAGAATATTCTCAGACATGAGTAAATTTTCACATTTTATGGTGCGAGACCCAGGTCTTCTGGAAAGGTTAGAATCCTTTGCCAACTCACTCTATGATCTTGTGGTCACAATCATTTTGAAATTCCGTATTTAAAAATATAGTTGTCTACAGTAAAATCTATTAAATGTTGAATCAACACACGATTCCTCAGATCCATGAGAAAATAACTTATTTTTTAGTATTTTATTGGATCGATGGTGTGTGTCAATGGCTTTGAGTAGCCACTTCGCACATTAGATCAACTCTGACATAATGTCCCAGAGACGGAAACGCTATGCATGTGTAAGGGATATTGTTACATAAATGTCATAACATTTATTGAGTTTGTTTAGTTTTCAATATCCCGTTTATGAAATATTATGTAAAGGGTGCACATTTATAATGAAATCATGTAATTGATTCTGATTTGTTAGGTCACCATTAGCTGATGGTGACCTATTGCGATTGCTTTTTGTCCGGCGTGTGTTGTGTGCCATGCGTAACTTTTCACATTTTTGACTTCTTCTCATGAACCAGTAGGCCCATTTTAACCAAACTTGGCATATAGCATCCCTATATGAAGCCGCATAAAGTTTGCAAATAAAAAAGGGATTGAACCAATAGGGGCCCTAAAAGGAGCCAAAAAGGACCAAAACTTGGTACATCTTTAAATATTTTCATCTCATGAACCAGTAATCAGATGAGTTTAAAATTTTGTATGCATGATTGTAAAGTCAATATCTACAAAGTTTGCGAACAAAAATGAAATATGTCCATAAACAAGTCACGACGGGGGGCTTCAGTAGCACAGGGTACATTTGTGTAACAAATTGTTTAATAATCAACTTCTTATATAAAAAGATATATGAGAAAGTTGTTAGGAAATATCTAAGGATCAATTGGACAAAATTTCAAGGTCAAAGGTCAAGGTCACAGGCACCTATGTAAATTGAAAATATAATTTGTTTTGGTAAAATCTTTGACTAATTATCCAGAACCATTTGACCAATTTGAACCAAACTTGACAGAAAGTATTATCATGTAAAGTTGCATAAAGTTTGCGGATATTAAAGGGATAGGGTCAAACATGACTGTCATGGCTATAAATAGAACAAATGAGTCGGCGGATATTTTTGATTTAATACATGTATCTCCAAAATTAGCTAGAGAAAAAAACCATTACCTTAAAATGAGCTGCTTGCAAAAATCTAAAAATTTTTCATTTTGATGGAAATTGTTTGATCTCCCTTTATGTGAATTTTTCATGTTTTTGAATGTTTTTTGCCATTATCTTGAAAAGTATTATAGGTATAGTAAAAGTGAAAGAAGCAAAAATGTTTAGCATGTAAAGATCTGCAAATAGGTCAGTAGGGCTGAAATTGTCGGGTTGCCCTTTATGGGAGTTATCTCCCCTTTTATGTGAATTTTTCATGTTTCTGGATGTTTTTACATTATCTTGAAAAATGTAATAGTTACAGCAAAAGTAAAAGAAGCAAAAATGTTCAGCTTGCAAAGTTCTACAAAAAAGTCAATAGGGCTGAAATTATTGGGTTGCCACTTTTGGGAGTTATTTCCCCTTTTATTTTCATGTTTTTGGATGTTTTTAGACATTATCTTGAAAAATATAATAGGTACAGTAAAAGTATAATAAACAAAAATGTTCAGCTTGCAAAGATCTACAAAAAAGTCAAAAGGGTTGAAATTGTCAGGTTGCCCCTTATGGGAGTTATTTCCCCTTAAAGTGGATTTTTCATGTTTTTGGATGTTTTTGACATTATCTTGAAAAGTATAATAGGTAGAGTACAAGTGAAAGAAATAAAAATGTTCTGCATGCAAAGATCAAAAGTCAATAGGGTAAATTGTCAGGTCTCAGGTCTTCCCCTTTTAAGTGGATTTTTCATGTCTTTTTTATGTTTATTGACTTTATCTTGTAAAAGTATAATAGGTAGAATAACAGTGAAAGAAACAAAAATCTTCAGCATACAAAGATCTACAAAAATGGAAATAGGGCCAGAATTGTCAGGTCACCCCTTATGGGAGTTATTTCCCTTTTTAATGGATTGTTCATGTTACTGACAATTTTTTTCCTGTTATCTTGAAAAGTATAATGGATAGAGAGAAAGTGAAAGAAGCAAAACTGTTCAGCTTGCAAAGATCTACAAAAAAGTCAATATGGCCGAAATTGTCAGATTGCCCTTTATGGGAGTTATTTCCCCTTTTTAGTGGATTTTTCATGTTTTTTACAAAAAGTTAATTTTTTTTTTGACTTCTTCTCAAGAACCAGTGGACTAAGTTTAGTATACTTGACTCGAACTTTCCCCATTCGGCCTCTTGTTTATTATTTTAGGTCGTTTGGGTATACATATGAAGTATGAAGTAACCATGAAGTAGGTCACCTCTTCCCAGCGCAGATTCGAGCTCCGATGGAACGTAGTACCACGTTGATTTTGTTAAACGTTTAACGGTTTATTTGTGGAAGGCTGGTGGTCCCTTTATGGGTAGACTGTAACCGGGTCCTTTCTCCACCACTTAAACTGGCCGTCATCGTATAACTGAAACATTTTTAGTGTGACATAAAATAACATTCAAAGTAAAAGACCTGATTAAACCATTTCACGAATATTTCTGCTTCATCTGAATAAGGGGCATATCGCAATTGGCGTCCATGGTAAACCAACAGTTGCTAAAAGATTTTGTTTTCCGAAAACAAACCTATTACATTGTTAATTATGAATTCCATATCGTTTATGTTTACACCACTGTACAAGTTTGTGTTTAAGAATACAACTGATGTAAAATATAATTGTTAGAACTAATTATTGATACCTTCATCAAGTTTTCATGAACAACTTTAAGCGAAAAAAGTTGCCAATGACTTTAAATGCTATCAGTGAAAACTACAAGTCTGAAAGGCATCATAAGCATGGAAACTGATTTTCGGTCAGAAGGATGCTTTACGAAAAACATGGTAGAGTAAAGACATACATAGAATAAAAATATATACATTTCAAATCATGAGATAGTTTTGTTCTGCTATAAGGCAACAACTACAAAACTCGCTCCATACATGTATAATAAATGTGTACACAATATAAAACATGTTTGTAATGTTTAAACCTCATGATTTAAATAATATTTCGCGACTCCCATCAGATTAGATGGAGTGAGAAAATATTGTATGGCCATTCTTATGAACATAATTACTACTTGAGAGGCGAAGTAAATTAGATTTTAGAAAATGCCAAACAGCTTTACGAAAATTTAAAGACAAACCATTTTTCTAAAATTCATATTGTCAAAATGAAATACTTTTCTACCTTCTATTCAACAAAGAAAAGAAAGGCTCTGGAATTTTGATACCCAGTCATTGGTATTCATGATATCTATTTCAACCAATACCACTCTGATTCGGCACAAAAATACACTGAAGTTGATATAAAAAGATGCTGAAATCTCTAGTTGACAATTGATATATGTGTAGTGTTTAGAGACTAGGTTTTTCAGTAGACTGTCAGCATTCCAATGACAACCAATCACGCCCCTTTATTATATTACCCATTATTCATATGCAACAGACTTCATTCAGAAGCTTTTGAATCAAAGGAAGAAAACAGTTTTAGAGCCGTCTGCACCAATCGTGATGAGGGTTTGTTCGTCTTAACTATAAATTTGGTATTGTTAATAATGAATGTTTTATTTCACTATGACTGTGGACTCGCCGCGAGTGTGACCGGTTAACAGGGGATGCTTACTTCTTCATGGCACCTGATCCCATCTCTGAATTTTCAGAGGTCCTTGTTTTTTTTCTCTCGATGTGCACCATATTTGTATATTGCTTACTGGTCAGTACCATGGTATCTGAGATTTTAAAATTGTTTATCGACGACGTTTATGTGAATTCAGTACATTTACTCCTTGGACATTGTACTTACAAAGGACACGAACAGAAATTAGCAAGCAAGCTGTACGACGAACGTGATGCGTTTGTCTTTCCTATAGTCAACGTTCCACAGATAAAGTAGTATCATCCCTTTTTGGCCTGCATATAGTGTTTATATATCACAGATGATCCGATATGCCAGATCGTGTTAAACATAAATTATGAACATTTTATATAGAGAAACAAACTGCGTAGTGCTAAGTTGTTGTCACAAAGATATCGGTAACCGTGGAAAATGTAAAAAATCGCCATTTTTTACGATTGGTATAATAACCTTGATTGCAATTAGAATATTTCACTGTGAGAAATATTGAATTGCCTGTTCGATTGTGGTTGTTGAATGGTCATTACCCATTATGACGATGATTATTTTTTTTTCATTATTTTAATTGAATTCAACTGTAACCATGGTGGATGTGTCGTGGGTGATGCATACTCCTCCATGACACCTGGTTCTACATCTGGATTGTCGGAGATCCATTGTGTCCATTTTCAGTTGTTTTGTATATTGTTTCATGACACACCCTTCGATTAATGCATTAGTATCTGTAATTTTCATACATTAACCTTTCCAAAAATCCATATGGTATAATTATCACAAGAAACCGTCATTCAAATATGCAATCTTTTTGGTATAAATCTGTTCCGTTATCCAATACTTTAAATCCACATTCGACTTGGAAGTTGTATAAATGACACATTTTGTTCTTTTCACTGAATTTGCAGTTACTGTAGTAGATACACTCGAGTTGACAGGTCATATATGTCTCTGCGAGTTTTACTTCCAGAGCTTGTGTGACGGGTGATTTGTCCCTGAAAATCAAACAGAACACTGAACTTCGTAGATTTCCTGAAAATATAGGTTTACACTTGAATTAGATTATAGAGTTTATAATACCTTTATAACTCCAATCTTAAAAGAGGGTGACAAGAGTATACCTGTTATGTACAGTACATTATATCTACCTTGTATTATATGCAAACTAATGAAACATAATGTTACATCTCGCATTAATAAACCTCTTGAAAAAATACACTCTACGATCTATAACATTGCATCAGAGGAAAAAGTCTAGTGAAACTCAGCTGGCCCCGCTGATTGAAGATCGGGCCAGCAATCTTCAACTTGGTAAGCAAGCTGATCTAATCATCCTTAATTTCAGTGAGGCTTTTGACAAGGTGAACAACGAAAAGCCTTTCAATAAACTACATCAATATGGAGCGATCAAATAATTTAAAGTGGTTAAGAAGCTTTCTTCACAGACACAAACTGTAGTCTTGGAATGGGGGAGGGAGTCAACATCCGTAACAGTTACATCAGGGTTAACTCAAAGCTCACTCCTTGATCCAATCATCTTCCTCGTTAACAAAAAAGACTTGCATATATATATATATATATATATATATATATATATATATATATATATATATATATATATATATATATATATATATATATGATATGATGTTAAACAAAGCCTCACTAAGTAAGAATACAGCATGGTTTTTACCAACTACAGAGCTGTTGGATTAGGAAATGGATTTTAATCCAGGGAAATATCAAGTTATACAGATATCAAGAGCTTGAAGTTATTGAAGTTGTATAGGTCATACCAAGTATATTTGGGTAAATACTAGTATATACCTAGCCTAAAGTAGAATGAACACATAGACACCACTACAAAGGAAGAAAGTATATACCTAGGATGTATTAAACGAAATATACAGACTAAACACACTACGGCTAGAGAGGCAGTCTACAGTACCTTGGTAAGACAGTCAGAATACTGTGGGACCCCTACCCACACATACACATAATTGAAATGGTGCACAACCATTCTCCTCTTTCGAGAAATGGGTTGTAGACAATCACTCTCCTCTTTCGAGCGATGGGTTGTAGATAATTACCCTCGTCTTTGCATTGGCAAAATTATACTCAAGACCACTAGCTTGTGTTACGCTCGCTTTTTAAATAAAAAATGTACACCATCTTGTAGGTGTGCCCTTCCCATATATTGTGCAGGTACCAGAGTTTCGCGATACAACCACCCCTACAGATATAGACAAATACCAAAAACAAAGGATTACTACACATATTCATTATTTCCCCTTACAGTTGTACAGTGGGAAAGCCCACCCCACCCCCAGTACATGTGGTACAAACATACCCTCACCCCTACGAAGCTACAATATCATCCCTGCACCATCTTAAATCCAAATCCTAAATTATAGTATGTTTTCATCTGTAAAAAATCACAGAAAATTTATCTTTGCACTGACGCACACGCTGAACAAGATACTAATACTCGACAGTCACGGGATTTGCAGTATATAGAGTTAGTAGTACAAGATACTCGGAAGTCACGGGTATTGCAATGTATAGAGGTAGATGCTACATGATACGCGGCAGTCACGGGTACTCCAGTACATACAGGTAGATACTACTAGATACTCGACAGTCACGGGTATTGCAATGTATAGTGGTAGATGCTACATGATACGCGGCAGTCACGGGTACTCCAGTATATACAGGTAGATACTACTAAATATTCGACAGTCACGGGTACTCCAGTATAAACAAATAGATACTACATAATTATAACACGTAAACTATTTATTCAAGTTATGTTGTGTTTACACAGTTGTTTACATATAACGCAGGATAACCAAAATTGTGTAGCAAATGAGAACAATTTTTTGAAACCGTTCACAAAATTGTTCCCATTTCCCTTCACTAAAAACAAGGGGCTGCTATTATACCTCTTATGGATTATCTCTAAAATAGTATGACTGTTGATACATGATTTAGATATACATGTAAATCAAATGTAAAATACATAGAAGAAATACTATGTTGCGTGAAGCATTTTGGGAGGTCTCAATTTATAGTTTATTCTGAAACATCTAGACCTTTTTTACATTAAACTTAAAAAAAAAATATTTTTAGCATATTCTTACCTGTATAAATATCTTCTGTCAAGATATTTACCTACAATAAAATTGCTACATATAAAATAATGTTTTACATAATTCCAATTCATGTTTAACATTTATTTGTGATTCATTTTTAAAGGATAAAATTGTTGACATTGGTGTCATTACATAGTAGCAACCGATCGTAGTATATTCAGTTGTGTTTATTGCCAATAGGTATCTAGTGGTAGAGTGTTCGACATACAAGCAGACGGCATCAGGTTCGATTCTCAGATTCGATACTGGATCATTCATTAAATGAATAAACAATAAATAAAACAGTGACTTTTTCCGCCAAGCGCTCGGCCTCAGAAGTGTAAGCTACGGGCGTGGCACAATTACAAACCAAAAAGCACCAATAAGACAAAACAATCTTCAATGGTAGAAAATGACACACCTACAGGGTCATCCGCACATGACCCATAGCGAATTGCGTTGAATCCTATATGCGGCATATCAGAAAACGGGAGCGGTGAGAGATTATTTATTTAATTAAATTGGAGATAATTGTCATGGTATTGGCATTAATCCAATCTATTGCACAGAACAAAGATTGCGGCTCTATAACCGGATCTTGAGACGTTTACGAATATTGCCGGGACGTAAGGCAACAGTGAATTTTTAGAACCGAAACTTTTGGTTTTTCCCCAGGTTGGAGTGAAAGCAGCAGTAGGTGTCGCCACAGTCGACAAGAGTTAACGATCCTGTATCAAGTGCACAAGCGCGAGAAGCGGTAGGCCGAGCTCGAGTCAAGCTTGAACATGTTATCCTTGTACTATGAATCTTAGCGTTTATGAGTATGTACAAAAGGAGATCACTGTGAATAGACTCTATAGGTGGAACAAAGGGAGATCACTATATATAGATTGTATAGATGGGGCAAAGGGGAGATCACTCTGTATAATGGAGAGATCACTGTGTACAGACTGTATAGGTGGGACAAATGGGAATATCACTCTGTATAGACTGTATGAGAAGGCAAAAAGGAAAATACTCTGTATAGACTGTATATGTGGAACAAAGGGAGATCACTGTGCATAGACTCTATAGGTGAAACATCACTCTGCATAGACTGTATAGGTGGAACAAAGGGAGATTACTCTGTATACACTATAGGGACGGAACAAAAGGGGATATTACTCTATATGGACCGTATGCACTAAATCAGAGAAGGAGGGTAGGTAATGAAACCAGAAGTATAGGAAGGGTAGCCATCTTGGCTATGGAATCATGGGAGACTGACTAATCTCACGGCAGGAGAAATATGCATTGACCATGAAAGTGTGTACCGTTCTCAAAGTTTGCAAAGTAATCAAGTGTCTACCGTTCTCAAAGTTTGCCAAATGAGCAAGTGTGTACCGTTCTCATGACAAAAGTGACAAAAGTGACAAAGTTGTGAAGTATGAAGTTGTTCACTTACATCGTTTCAACAAGTATCAAAGTTCAGACAGTGAAAAAAGTATCTGCACTATTTTATATTGTTTTGTACTTCTGTGTATCAAATGAAAAATTGAAACACTCACCAGAGAATTTTTTTCTGACGATGTTGACTCTCCGAGCTTTGGATGACAAATGAGCTCTCAAAGGTCTAACTGAACTTATTCTCTATTTTTAAAGTTACTACTTTAGAAGTTACTAGTTTGAATTTCTATCTAATAAAACTTGTATCGATCAAGTAAAAGCTAGTGAATGTTCACATTCACTTACTATAGGCTAGACTTACTACTACAGTATAACACAACACATATACAAAAACTGCATACATTCAGTTAAGGTTTCTTTTCGAGTAAGTTGGGTGGCCCTTAAAAAAGCCGTTGGTTAATGGGTTAAAAACCTTGTGCCTTATAGGCACCTGCAAAACACCATCTTTTCCTTCTTTTCTGCTGCTGTACGGACCGCAGCAGCTCTGCACCATTGAAGTAGTCCGGCCTACTGTTGCTCAAAATATTCCCGTTCCTGGGACGCCGTCATGAATCTCTCTACGCTATATCGGGTGTATGAGCCCAAAAAAGTGTTCTGTCAAGCACTGCAATACTGCTTTGGTTTGTGGTAGTTGGTTGTGTCATGTTGTTGTCTTCTTGAAACGAAGGGCAGTGAAAATAGACGCGCACGGCTTTTTATATGAGCAGTATATCGCACGCGACGTACTCCGTCTCGTCAACTTTGACCTCTTTGATGATTGGTCTATGCGTCGTTGGCAATGTGATTCCACCAATGAAAAAGCAAAGAGCGATAGACGACTAGAAGAAATCAGTACTAATATTGACAGTAACATCCTTTCTTTTTCAAAGGTACACGTCGTTCTGGTTCCAGTAGATCATATGTCTTCCTCTTAATAGCCATGATGATCGGTATCTGCATTTGACGAAAGCTAGCTCTGATATGTTTTCTAGTACAAACATACTGAGCTGCCAGATGGTCTAAGAACTGTCGGTACTGTCGGTTGAGTTGATCTCTGACTTTCTGTGAGGTTTGCTGATGTTTCAGTTGCCTCCATCTCTGATTGAGTTTCATCAGTAGGCTCTGATAGTAACGATCACACTGCATCGTAATAAACTTGGTCTTCTGTTGTAACAGAATAATTTTGTGAATAACTTCTGTATTGATCCTTTCCATTTTGTTTTTGTTTTGTTTTTGTTTTTCACTAAACGATGTTCAAGAAGTAGGAGAAGAAACGCTCACGCGATGTGTGACGTCACATCATTCTGAGTATGTCTAAGAGTCTATAGTCATTGCTTGATAATGGCTGAATGCATAAACATGTGGGTTGAAGTAAAAGAAAAAGACGAATGGATGGTGTGTGCCGATAGAGTGGGGAGAAAGGTGGGCTGGCTAACAAACATCGATGAATGGATATACGTCGTGAAGTTTGAAAAAAGAAAAAGAGAAAGACGACAGAGAAAACGTACAAAAAGTGTTTTATGCCATGGCATATAAAGCCTAAACCACAAACTGTTCTTTTCAGGGCCACCTAACTTTTAAGAAAAGAAACCTGTGACTGATTAGAGTAACAGCAGTTCTATAGTTTCATCAATAAAACATAGATCCTTTGTATACCCTTATTTTCTCTCTCTGTATCTCTTATACTCTAAGTGTTACACTATTACTCTTGGTATCCTTTTAGTCATAGTCATAGTTTGTCAATGATGCTTTACACCAGATCACTCTGTACCTTTGTGTCTACCGTGTAGATACTAGGTTAAAACTCTAAGTGTACTCTAAATTCTAAGTGTACACCTTATACCCAGACATAATACACAAACACCAGATCATTTTTTGATAAGTTTAATGCTCAAAAAACTTTTTAGATAGTCGGCAGAGGATTAGGGCCGTCCCTCTGTGACTATGTACTATACATAAAAATGAACTTTGAAAACACATATTAACTTGAAACACTTATTAACTTTCTAAACACTGATAACTATGAAACACTTACATGTATTAACTTGAAAACACTGATCACTTTCAAACGTTCATCACCATGGAACACGCAGACAATCTTTGTCTCACTACTACGGTTGATCTTGCCCATACAGCACGGAGCAAAAGAACGTCCGCTTTTGTCCTAGATCGGTCGGTTCAGATTCCTTGACGCTGTGACACTAAACGTATTTACATTATAACAGTACAAAAAATCACATCATCACTTCTGTTCGGTTTCTACTTTCACTTTCTTGGTGGGTTGAGTTTACGTTTGGCTCATTTGTTCGGGACATTCATAAGCCCAATGTACAGACTGATTACATTTATAACATTGGTCCTATTGTCGAGATCGACTTTCTACTTTGTTCTCAGGTTCTACTCTTACTGATGTTGTTGCAGACTCGTTATTCTGAGGACATCTAGGACACCAATGTCCAATTTCACCACAAATGAAACAAGGATGAGTCTGTGGGGAAGGCTTATATTCGTAACCCATATACGATGTTCTGACTCTGGCTGTAGTTTATCCTTCAATTCTTTAAGACTAGCTGTAATGGTCGTGAGTTCTTCCCTCATTTTCTGTAATGTGGATAGGGAGGCATCACGTAACATTCCCTTGGCAACATCATTTTTCTTGGTTTTTCATCCAACTGTTCTGAAGTTTTAAGAACTTCATCAAAATTATCAGCTCCTTCTATGTACGTTGTACAATTAGGTAAATAATTAGGATGCGTCTGAGGCAATCCTTGATAACTCGTGTTGATGACTGATTCAAATGATGTTCGGTTACTAAACTTCACTTTACTTTATACCCATTCTTCTTATTCTATATTTAGACTCATTCACGTGAGACCCCTGTTTGGTCCCAAGAAGGGAGGCTCCACACAGGGTTTTTTGTTTTTGTTTTTTATATCACCAGTTGACTGGATGCGGTTGTTGAGACGTCTGTACCAATTGTGACGAGGATACACTCCTCACGTGTTTCACTGGACTTGACTGTGGACTCACGGCGGGTTTGACCGGTCGACAGGGGATGCTTACTCCTCCATGGCACCTGATCCCACCTCTTGGTTTCCAGAGGTCCGTGTTTGTCCATTTTTTACCGGATTTGTATCTATGTCCTGGACATTGTATTGATTTATACTTTGGTATCTGAGGTTTTTATATTGTAAATGAAAAGTGTCACCGTACATGGGAGACTGACGACAATCGCTTAGCCATTTTCGTATAAACGTTAAAATATCATGAGGTATTTTTTTGTTCTATTTTTCGTGGTCGTCCCCTCTTTCTTTTCACTCTGTCCCTCTGTCCTTCTTCTTCTCTTTGTTCTCTTTATGGATACTTTTCGTGGACGTCCCCTCTTTCTTTTCATTCTGTCCTTGTTCTTCTTCTCCTTCATCTCTCTGTCCTTGTCTTTTCCTGTCCTTCTTTCTTTTCCTGACTCTGTCCTTTTCTTTTCCACCGTTCCCTATTCTTTCTCTTTGTTGTTCTTCTTCTTCTCTCTGTTTCTCTTCTCTATGTTTCTCCACTTTCAACCCCTTTTGTCTTTTTATCTCATCTTTTCTCACGTCTTTTCTCATTTCATTATCCTTTTTCGTAGGTTTCATATTGATAGATGTCCAATACCAAATGTTGACACGATGACTCTCGGTCATCAACTGACCAAAGTCCTGTGAAGCACTTCATTTTATGAAGTTTTGCAATCCCTTTGCCACCTAGAAAATACATTTTACGTCCCATGTCATCTCTCAGTTGTATTTCAATGGTATCAACATACTTTTTATTTAATCCCACATAATTGTAATGATAAGGTTCCCAATGTTGCTGATTGAGAAATTGACCCGTTTGAAAAGGGACCACATATAATAACGGTAACGATGGTTAACCCACAATTGGACTTTCGGCAATGTTGCTGTAGACATAGATACCACTCATACCAATATTTAAATCGGGTGGATATCGTGACATGTGTGTGACGTCGATCCATTTAGTCATACCCCCATTCATGTCAATGGCTTCAAAGCCGAGTTCATAACATAGTAGACTTGGAAAACGTATTAAAAAGGGAACGGAATAGATGGATCGGCCTTTAAACTCAATCACAAATCGATCTAAAGCTTAGTCATACCTTAATTGAATAGTATTTTTATGTGAGAGTTCTTCTACACCATCAATGACATATTGAAAGGCTCTAGAAAACCCGACTCTCATCTCTTCTATTAAAGCAGCAGGAGACACATAAAACCCCGTACGAAATCTCCAAAGTCTCCAAATACTTCCTACAAAAGCGATCCCCGACTTCGTATCAGTTTTAGAGATGACATGGTCAAATTGGGGATCATCTAAGGAGACGTGTATCTTAATCAACTCTATAGTAAAACGTTCATGTTGACGATATTTCATTTCCTTTTGTTTGGAATACGTAGAGGGGTTGCGGGGATCTTTTGGTGCAAGGACGGATTCCAAAGGAACGTGAACGGGAACCAGGACGTCAATGTAATTATCATTTGATCCTACCGATTCTATTAAATTGGGAAAAATCAATTCACCCAACCCATGCTTCCCACTCACTATCCATCATACTTAAAGCTTGAGGTAAATGAGTTTTGAATTCTGTTAAGGTATTATCAGGAAAGACCTTTACATAGCATCGGTAAGTCATGTAAAAACTACCATGCTCTTTAGAATTAAAAGTAGCCATGATACGTGTACTTGAGATCAAACTGTATAAATGAACCCCTATCCTTCACTTTCTTCTGATTTATATCAACAACAACAACACCAAAGTAAAGTTTCATAGTTTTAATACTCAAAAAACAAACTTTTTTCAAACAACTTTTTATACAATTTTTCAAACAACTTTTCAGTCTCAACTTTTTGTTCTCACTTTTTAATAACAAAAGTTTTCAATGCAATGTCTCTTATCACACACCACGCGCACTACTTTAGTCATCGCCTGTTTTGACTTTACGCTGTTTCGTTTGCATGATCTTATGAGGGTACGATACAAGCCCTTTGTTTTGTTGACCACGTAACAACTGTTTCAATGTATCGACGTTGACCGTAGAAGTGGTACGACCATCAAAAGTGTTTACTTTGACTTTACACACCATTTTGTCCTGACGAGTCTTGTACGCATAATTTTTAGGACCTCCCGAGACAAAGGATAAGATAGAATCACCATCTAATTCATCTGTCCATCCCCCTAAACTGTTCAATATAATGAGATTCCACTGCTGTGGATCGTGTTGATAAATGATACTGTGTAAATCAAAATATAACACACGTTCTCCCAAATGTTCTAGGGTGGCATAGAGATGTAACCGTGTTAAAACGACATTGCTAAAACCTTTCGGTTCATCAAAGTTATCCTTCAGTTTCGAATTCATTAGCAACATGTCAAGCTCACCATGGCGTACGTCATTTGGAATCAGTTCTAAATGTAAATTATCACGAGTGTCACCTTGAAGCAACTGTTGTAACTCTCCACATTCTGTGTCTGAGGTAAATTAGTCCGTTGAGCAAATTCACCCCACAAACAGTTCTGAAATAATTTAGCAGTGGTACGTAAGATAGGATTCTTCTCTATATCTTCTTCTCGTATGATCAATTGTTCTCTCGTTTCAATCTCTTTGAGGGAAATGCAATACTTCAAAAATACGATCTATCACGTAGGCTAGACGTATTACCTAGACACGCCTCCGAACTCAACGATTGGTCTTTTTCGTCGTTTCAAAACATTCGTTTTTGGAATTGTCCACGTGCCGGGCATATCGGGTGATCTCGACCCCCTTTTTACTCGTCCCATTGCGTTCTCGGCTTTATCACTCTTGACACATATGACCATAAGCTGCCCAACTCGACTGGATATGGCGGCTTGATTGTAAAACATGAGGGGCGCATACTTTTCACAGTTATATTGCTTTGATTTTGTCAATATATGTCAGCATTCAGGGTAACAAAAAAGATCGGGAATATTTGTATTTGTGACCTTATATTTATTCATTCGATTTTCTTCAGGTATTTAAAATAGCATATATTTTACATAATACATGCACCTTCCAATAAAATTTACGTCCTGTATTTTAAAAGTAAATATAAAGCACATAAAAATCAACCGACTTTAACTTAGTCCTAGAGCGTAACGGACCTAGATCCCCTGACCGAATTACGAAGTACATTTGATATGGCGAAAGAGTTAATCTGAAAGGTCATTGCATACGGAAATGCAGCTGGATTTTTTAAGGTACTGGAAAATTTAAATTCTAATAATACAAATAACTTTATAACTATATAAAATCTCTTATCTTCTCATAAAAAACTCTGGTCTTTCCTTAGTAAGTAACGGCGATCTGGTTATATAAAATCAGTATGTATAACGGCTATGCGACTATATAAATTCTCTGATCTTCTTATAAAATATCTGGTTTTCCTTTGGAAGGTAACGGTAATCTGGCTTTATAAAATGATTAGTAGGTAACCACTATGTTAATATTTGGTATATAAAGTCTTTGGTCTTCTCACAAATGTCTGGTCTTCCTTTAGTAGGTGACGGTGATCTGGCTATAGAAAATGTACTGTCTCTAGCCCAGTCCGAGACTGTAATTCCCGTATGCCCATTGATGTCATTGATTCAATACACAACCCAGTTGCATTGTTTCGATGCTCTTTAATGTCAATAATGATTGTAAAACATGAGGGACGCATACTTTTCACAGTTATATTGCTTTGATTTTGTCAATATATGTCAGCATTCAGGGTAACACAAAAGATCGGGAATATTTGTGTTTGTGACCTTATATTTATTCATCCGATTTTCTTCAGGTATTTAAAATAGCATATATTTTACATAATACATGCACCTTCCAATAAAATTTACGTCCTATACTTTAAAAGTAAATATAAAGCACATAAAAATCAACCGACTTTAACTTAGTCCTAGAGCGTAACGGACCTAGATCCCCTGACCGAATTACGAAGTACATTTGATATGGCGAAAGAGTTAATCTGAAAGGTCATTGCATACGGAAATGCAGCTGGATTTTTTAAGGTACTGGAAAATTTAAATTCTAATAATACAAATAACTTTATAACTATATAAAATCTCTTATCTTCTCATAAAAAACTCTGGTCTTTCCTTAGTAAGTAACGGCGATCTGGTTATATAAAATCTCTGGTCTCCCTTTAGTATGTATAACGGCTATGCGACTATATAAATTCTCTGGTCTTCTTATAAAATATCTGGTTTTCCTTTGGAAGGTAACGGCAATCTGGCTTTATAAAATGATTAGTAGGTAACTACTTTGTGAATATTTGGTATATAGAGTCTTTGGTCTTCTCACAAATGTCTGGTCTTCCTTTAGTAGGTGACGGTGATCTGGCTATAGAAAATGTACTGTCTCTAGCCCAGTCCGAGACTGTAATTCCCGTATGCCCATTGATGTCATTGATTAAATACACAACCCAGTTGCATTGTTTCGATGCTCTTTAATGTCAATAATGGACATAAACAGGTGGGAAACAATAAACAACAATAAACTTGTCTCAATAGAAATACACAGTGTCGTAGATTTAGGATGTCGCGACAATAAGACACGTTCCTTAGTCATTTAAAAAATGGTAAGATTTACCACTAGGTTACAAGACCCGTGGGATGAAACGACCTGATAAAAAAGCATATTCTTGTGATATGCAAGGTTCACGACCTATAACATATAAAAAACAAGTAAATTAATCGTTTACTTACATTGTGGTGCACCAATAGAGGCATGGCATAGACAATAACATGCAAAAATGAGGGCGAATGATCTGCACAGTTACATGTACGTCGTCTCGACGCTCTAGCTTTCACGCCCAAATTGCAGAACAAAAAACAAATTTACCGAATCGAATATCATCACCAGAATCAGCATCAATTAATAAAACGAATAAAAGTGACAGCACACACCCCGCCTGACTTTCCTAAGTCACTCCAGACACATTAAAAATAGAGTTCAGAATCAAAAGGTTTTGATGTTAACAACAAGACAATTTTAGAAGAAATAGGCCTAGAATAAACAACTTGCTGGCCATTCTTTATCACTCTTACAGTAACCTTTCTCAGCTTCTTATCATCACTTTCGAATGCTTTTTCTACAACTCCAGTCGGCCATTCACATCTGTGAGACCCTTTCTCTCTCAACAACACTATATCTCCTAACTTGAGATTGTCTTTCTCTTTCTTCCACTTCCTTCTAGCTTGCAACGACTGTAAATACTCACTTCTCCACCTCTTCCAAAAACTATTTGCTAGTATCTGGACATACTTCCATTGTGACCTATACAATTCTCTCACATCAAATTGATCAAGTGGTAAAACATCTGTTGTAACTTTCTGAGTTAACAATACTGATGGAGTGAGTATTGAAGGGTTATCAGGATCTGATGAAACTGGTAATATTGACCTCGAGTTCACTATGGCACACACTTCCGCAAGGAAAGTCGCCAAACTTCATGGGAAAAATTCTTCATAGAGTTCTCTAAGAAAATTGCCTCAGGCACCCTTCTAACTAGTCCAATCATCCTCTCCCATGCTCCCCAGAAATGAGATGAATGTGGTAGATTAAATATCTATGTGGTTAGATAAAATTTCTGGTCTTCTTATCATGTTTCCACTTTTTGATTTACCAGGGGTTTTACCAAAAAGTGGAAACATGATAATTGTTTCCACTTTTTGGTAAAACCCCTGGTAAACCAAAAAGTGGAAACATGATATTCTTATAAATTCTCTGGTCTTCCTTTAGTAGGTAACGGCGATCTGGCTATGTAAAATTTCTGGTCTTCTTATAAAATCTCTGGTCTTCCTTTAATTAGTAACTGTTATTCGACTATATAAAATCTCTGGTCTTCCTTCAATAGATATCGGCGATTTGGCTATATAAAATCTCTGGTCGTCTCATAAAATCTCTGGTCTTCCTTTAGTAGGTAACGGGGATCTGGCTATATAAAATCTCTGGTCTCCCTTTCGTATGTATAACGGTTATGTGGCTATATAGATCTCTGGTCTTCCTTTAGTAGGTATCGGCTATCTGACTATATCTTCTTTTAGTAAGTAACTGTTTTTCGACTATCTAAAATCTCTGGTCTTCTTATAAAATCGATCTGTGGTCTCCCTTTAGCATGTATAACGGCTATGCGGCTATATAAAATCTCTGGACTTCCTTTAGTAGGTAACGGCAATCTGGCTATATAAAATGTCTAGTCGTCTTATAAAATCTCTGGTCTTCCTTTAGTAGGTAACGGCAATCTGGCTATATAAAATATCTGGTGTCCCTTTAGTATGTATAAAGGCTATGCGACTATAATCTCTGGTCTTCCTTTAGTAGGTAACGGCAATCTGGCTACATAAAATGATTAGTAGGTAACCGATATGTGAATAGTTGGTATATAAAGTATCTGGTCTTTTTTTTTATAAATCTCTGGTGTTCCTTTAGTAGGTAACTTTGATCTGGCTATATAAAATCTCTGGTCTCCCTTTGGTATGTATAACGGCTATGCGGCTATATAAAATGTCTGGTTTTCTTAAAAAATCGAATGTCTTCTTTAAGTAGATAACGGCTGTGCGGCTATATAAAATCACTGGTCTTCTTATAAAATCTCTGGTCTTCCTTTAGTAGGTAACGACAATCTGGCTATATAACATTTCTGGTCTCCCGTTCGTATGTATAACAGTTATGTGGCTATACAAAATATCTGGTCTTCCTTTAGTAGGTATCGGCCATCTGGCTATATTTTCTATTAGTAAGTAACTGTTATTCGACTGAGTAAAACGTCTTCCTTTAGTAGGTAACGGCGATCTGGCTATATGAACTATCTGGTCTTCTCGTGAAATTATAAATGTGCCCATATTAAGTCTCTGATTTTCTCTGATATTAGTCCTGTCTGTATCTCAAATATAAACTCTGAATTTTATTTTATATTTATATATTATTCCAACTGTTTCTCTGTTCACTCTATATTGTTTCATATAATGATTTTATTAATTTCGTAATTCATTCTTTATTTATCTGTTCATTTTTAATGACGATTAATTATGCATTCATTTGATTAAACATTTTATTTATTTTACAATTATTGTACAACTACGATTTTTTCCACTGGACTTCCTAAACATCGTTGCCAGCCCGTTTCCGAATCTAGACTTTACACTTGCCCTTCACGAAGAATTGACCGGATTGTCGAGAAAATATTGAA
>BROG01001993.1:0-19282 GCA_030159075.1 Atrina japonica | reverse complement strand
CAGTTTCTATCAATTAAACGTATTTGTTACATATTAAGCAATATATTATAATATAATATAATATATTATAATCAGAAAAAAGCAAAATTAAAGCAGATTCTCCTGTGTATTCATGTAATGGATGGACGGAGATGCAACATTATGATTCTTGGCTGATAACGACTGAAAACTAAACCTTTGCCTCCAGTATTAAAAATATATTCATCATGACATAAGGCGCAGTATGCATTTCTGTAGTTTATTCCTGTCGTTGTACTCACTACTGGTACGGAATAAGCGTCATCAAGTGCTGCTTCACATCTTTTTTTTTAAATGACGGTATATTGTTCTTCGTTTAGCTCGTTTAGCTTAGGTTGGTATGCAGGGCATGAGGAAATTATTAAATACCCTGAAGAATCGTCAAATGAAATGTACTCATTCTCGATACAAGACATGTACATCATTTTATAAGTGTGTTCGTCAACTTCTGTTGTATACTGGTGATCATCGGGGGAATCTGAACAGCAGTTTTCATACACTTGGCATACAGAATCACAATAACATACCGGCAACGCTTTCACAGAGTTTGCAGAACAAACACCATAATCATAACAAAGGTAGCCTGCATCTACTGCATTCATAGGTTAATAACCTTCGAGAAGTTTGACACTTAAATGATTCAGTATGGCATTAAATGATTTCGATATGCCCACGAGAAATACAATCCTTCCAAATACAAAGTTCGTTATTCCATTTTCATAATATTCATAATGTTTTCTGTACCCTTGAAATCATACATGTGGGTTTCCTGGTCGAACAAGAGATGGTAATAATTCCATTGGGATCGTTATGTTATGATGAATGCAATTGTAGGCTATACAGTTTGAAGTGTCATTGGGATTGTTGATTATAGTATTATACATATCACTTTGGCTTTGCTCGTCTTGGAGATGTGTCAAGTTTTCATTTTGTGCATGTGACTGGTTATTTGGTACACAATTTCTTTTAACTTCAGTAATGGTTTGAGAATTATTATCAGCTGATATATTCAGATTGCATTCTTTATCGTGTCCATACCTAATTGATGCATTGAAAGCGGTCGAGATTTCAGCATTGCAAATAAATAATGTCTATATATATCTTAAAGAATATATGTTTCGTCATTCTGTAATATATATTATAAACATACTACCAAAGTTATAATGCTCAAGACGATATCGTTTCTGTCAATTAGACTTCATCAGTTGAGCTCCAAATTAAAAGTTATTTTCTAAAGAGAAAGTGGTATTATACAAGGCTAAATAATATCTCTAAACGTATAGCCGAAATCCGTCTAAGAGTAACCACTGTAAAAAAATGACTATCTTAGCTTTAGAAAAAATTTGAATTTAAATGATGTTAACAGTGCCAAATATTACTTTAGTATAAGATGAACAGCTGGTACCGAGATACCAGGTACTAGGTTTATGTATACCCTCGGTGAGACTCAAACGGTCCACCAGCAGTGGCAACGACCTAGTGGTTATAAATATTATAAACATACTACCAAAGTTATAATGCTCAAGACGATATCGTTTCTGTCAATTAGACTTCATCAGTTGAGCTCCAAATTAAAAGTTATTTTCTAAAGAGAAAGTGGTATTATACAAGGCTAAATAATATCTCTAAACGTATAGCCGAAATCCGTCTAAGAGTAACCACTGTAAAAAAAATGACTATCTTAGCTTTAGAAAAAATTTGAATTTAAATGATGTTAACAGTGCCAAATATTACTTTAGTATAAGATGAACAGCTGGTACCGAGATACCAGGTACTAGGTTTATGTATACCCTCGGGGACTCAAACGGTCCACCAGCAGTGGCAACGACCTAGTGGTTATAAATATTATAAACATACTACCAAAGTTATAATGCTCAAGACGATATCGTTTTTGTCAATTAGACTTCATCAGTTGAGCTCCAAATTAAAAGTTATTTTCTAAAGAGAAAGTGGTATTATACAAGGCTAAATAATATCTCTAAACGTATAGCCGAAATCCGTCTAAGAGTAACCACTGTAAAAAAAATGACTATCTTAGCTTTAGAAAAAATTTGAATTTAAATGATGTTTAACAGTGCCAAATATTACTTTAGTATAAGATGAACAGCTGGTACCGAGATACCAGGTACTAGGTTTATGTATACCCTCGGGGACTCAAACGGTCCACCAGCAGTGGCAACGACCTAGTGGTTATATAAATATTATAAACATACTACCAAAGTTATAATGCTCAAGACGATATCGTTTCTGTCAATTAGACTTCATCAGTTGAGCTCCAAATTAAAAGTTATTTTCTAAAGAGAAAGTGGTATTATACAATATAAAATATTAAGACGCTCATACCCTGAATACCCATAGCAATTTGTGCTGTATGGTCTTTGTATGTTTCTTCTTAAGGCTTCACTTTACGAGTTTTTAAGAAAAAAATACACGTTGAACAACATCAGAATATGTAAATGTTGAAACTGGTCCTTTTGGAAAACAAACACGAATTATAAGAATGCACACACTGACTGTCCGACTCCAAGCAATTATAAGAAAATACACAGTTGACGCGCCGACTCCAAAATAATATAAAAAACATCGTCCTGACTTTACGGTTCCAATGTTGTTTAGAAGTACATCCGGGTATTCAGAGAGTACTGCAACATCTACCTGAACAAATGATTGTTATATATCTTGAGATCGATATTGTCAGATCTTATAAGACGGATAATAATATATTACATAAAATACTGAGAGGTTAACCTTGATATCAAAGAAAAGTGAGAAGTATCGATTGGTGAACACTGTAAAACTATTGCATCAGCTATGTTTCCGGGGTGTTCTTTGTGACGATTAGGCATCACGTAAACAAAAATGAAGATTGTCATTTGTATTGCCGATTTTCCCTTTGATTGAATCTTTGCATTTTTCTAAGTCGTTGTAGCTCTGGCTACATTATATGTGCAAACTTGGCATATATTCTTCCCCCAAAAATCCATAAATTTTAATTTGGATTTCATATTTTAGAATGTATTTTGAATCAATTGTCTGGAATTAATTCTTGTGGTTTAGTAAAACGGTATTATTTCCCTTTTTCCGGATCCTGCACCCAAAATTTAGAGGGCAGTGGATTTCCTGTATCAACGTATTCACCGCCTTAAGGTTCAGTTTCTAACCTCACCTCACCTATTGTCGTTCCCACTGACATATGCGGCCCTGGTTTAGTTTATTTTACTTCAGACGTTTCTGGACGAAGTGTGTTTCGTATACAGTAAGTTTTCATATTACAAATAAATACCGGATATAATGATCTAAGCTAATAACTGACGATTATTTATTCCTAAAAATAATAAACTAATGGTTATTCCTTCATAAATAATTCTGAAGGGAAGTTTGTTAAATTTTTTTCTGGTGCATAATGAGGTCCAAAAGCATAGGATTTAATGAGTCTTTTTCTTAGTCATCGACTTATAGGCCTGCGGTCGAAGTATTGTACAATGAGAACAGTTATGTGGACATACTCCTGCAGTTATCATAGAGGGATCCTGAAATTGGTTCCAACTTTCGTTTAAGAAACTATTGTATGTAACTCCCGGCTTAGATTCAGAAAACATTTTATGTACTCCAAGCTGGTTCCCAGTTCCGAGTTCCGTTTAAAATAAACGGAACTAGGAACCAGTTGCGAGTTCCGTTTAAGAAAATATTGTATGCTCCCGGTTTAGATTCAGAAAACATTTTATGTACTTCAGGTTGGTCCCTGTTCCGTGTGTGCTTGATTCTGTTGTATCTTTTATTTCTAGTTCGCTGGGATATATCGCATCAACATATGTATAAAAATTGTCATTATTAATTTACAAAACATCGTCGATATATCTGAATGTCAAATTAAAGGACACCGCTAATCTTTTCTTCTTTTGATTCAGCAGTTTCTGAATGAAGTCTGTTTCGTATGAATAAAAGAACTGATGAGCCAATAAAGGGGCACAATTGGTTATGTGGACATAGTATTTCAGGATCTGAAAAACTACACGTACTGGATATGTAAATACAAATTAGAAAAGTGTGTTTGCCATACTTCCTGCTATGTGACGGGTCTTGATAATGGTTATACATTAACAAGTTTCCCTAAAGCTTCAATTCTAGTTTGTATGTTTAATCAATCCGGAACCGTAATAATCAGATTAACCTTAAAAAAATTAAAAAAACTAAGTTATAAATAATTAAGTTTGAATGCTAAACCCGGTAACCCCCATACTGAGTATAGGCAACTCCTGTTTGTAGCCTTTTGTCCAAAAACAATTGAAAACGATTATCAAGAGGGATCATGTGCAAATGAAAATATATACTTTCGAAAATTGTTGTAAAATATATATAGGTACTATAGGTAAACGAAGTCAATGGAACTAATGGCGCAGCGTTCTCAGAAAACATAGTACTTCAGGTTCAGGGAAAAATGATATTTATATTAATCATGTAAAATTCCTAAAATGCTGATTTTAAACGTCGATATTTGTGTCAAAAGTACTTGAAGCAGGACACCGACACTAATCTTTGGAAGCGCATGCCTTTTTGCTTAGTTTGAGCTTTAATTCAAGCTTAGTGGGGGGAAATATTTCTTGTACAAGCTGTTTGAATAACTGTCAAAGTAGATACTGACACAAATTAGGGGCACAATTAAAAGGGTTCAGCAAAAATAACACCTCCCTTATGTCATAACGGTTATACTGGATCATAAAGCATATCCTGTTGGCTTTAAAGACGGGTCCACTCGTTTCACAAGCCCTAAACTTCAATCGGATGTCAACAAGCCCTAAAAAAAAAAGGAATTTGCTATATTTACTGCAATCAGTAATACCCAAACCCAATATTCAGTAGATGGCAGGTTTGTCATGGATTGAACGACTGAAAATGTTCTACATGTATCTTCCTTTTAAATTTTGTGACAAGAGATGCCAAAACACATGTGAATAAACATGGTAATTACATAAATCTGTTGACAACATCCATCAAACAAACATATTCTTACAATTGAAAATGTTTAATTAACATGGTATATTGCATGAGGAAACAGTGCTTTAAGGTACTACTTACAATTGCACATGCAGGGAAGGAATCTGAAAGTATCAAAACGACCTCTTCACGTGCATTTGTATTTAGGAAAATTAATTCAAAATGTTTTATTTTATCTTTGCAACGCATTCCCTTTTCTTTCACTATTGAATGATCATGTGAAAATCAAAATAAAATATTTATACAATAATAAAATATGTTCTACCAGACCTTTATCTTTACTCCTTACCAAGATATTGACAGCCGTTAAGGAGAAACTTCAACAACACTGTACAGTTGCTTATTCAAGAAGCGGTGTAAATCAGATGTGGATACTTAAAAATTCTAAACAGCTTTTAGAAAATTTGAAGGCACACAATTTTTCTCGAATTCACAGTATCAAAACGTATGACTTCTCTACTCTTTACACTACTATTCCACATAAAAAAATTAAAAGAAAGACTTTTCAGCATCATAGACAACTGCTTTTTCACTAAAAGTTATCTGGAAAACGGGTAATTTTTCCTACTGGTATGGGTCAATAGACCTTTTTGAAATTGATTCTTTCTGTTACCGTTTGTCATAATATTATGCAACTTCAACAAATTTCCAGTTAAACATTTTATATTATAAATATGACCTGGAATCTAGATATCATGCAGTGCCTGATGCCAGATGTGAAAAGCAGCCTTCACGGATGTGACAACACTTGTGGTCGTTACAAGAGAGGATTCCAACATATATCAACAATTAAATCCCAGGGGAATAACTGAGACAAAATATCATTGGATCTTGTCAATGTAAATATTATGAAACCGGAAGCGATCTTCCTCGACATTCTGTTGAGGTCACATGAAATGAACACTAACTACCCCGACAAAACTGAGCGGAATGGAACAAACCGAAAAAGCGAATACAAATCAGTAAAACTATGGGTACGAATCTTTTGGATACGAGTCAGTCAACCGTAGGCATGGATTAGCCAAAGAGGATATGAGTTGAGATGGACACGAATTGAGATGAGTCCGAGTTCACCAACTTTCCACAAAGAAGTAAACACGTTGTCATACAGGTAGTAAATAGACAAACACAAAGGACAGAAATAGAAGAGAGATAGAATTGATATAGGGTTGTGTTGTGCGTTAAGGGACAGAAATAGAGCGTTGAAATGCTATAAGAAGGGAAATTAAGCTGAAAAAAAATAATTTGCCATCCTTCTTTAAATTCCCCCAAAATTAACCTCAATCTAACATGGCTATTTATTTAACACTTCTGTTCAATTGTGGAGTATTAAACTGGTCGGGGAATACCAAACTTTCTTTTGTTTTTAATTATTTAACTTAAAAGTGTTAAAAGTATATGCATACATATACAATATTTTTATTTAGAAAAATGAATAATTGTAGTTTTTTAAGAAATACTTCCCACAGTTTGCATAAAATCATGTTTGACATGCTTTCCGTATCGATGTAACAGCAGTGAACGGTACACGTGCGATCGCTAATTAGGGGCATTTGTAATACGTTGTTGTTATCATTTTCTGACTAATTGCAGTGTATGTGTGTACTAGGTTTGATCAGGATATCTTTAAATTGTACAATGTGTGAATCTGAGAACTTTTTACGATATTTCATGCCGTTCAATATAAGCCGGTCATGGGCCTTAAATATTTTTAGGTTTAATTTCTTTCTAAATTTAGCTGTTTATCCTAAAACATAATGTTTACATCTATGGGGTTTTAGGGACATCGATCGTTTATTTGTGTGTTTGTTTATTGTTGTTTAACGTCCCACATAAGAATATTTCACTCATATGGAGGCGTCACCAAATGCCGATGAAAAGCTTTAAATTTTGGCCTATGTTCGGCATTTACGGCCATTGAGCAGTGAGGGTTCTTTAACTTAACACCTACTGTGACACGGGACCTCGAGTCTTACTGTCTCATCCGAAATACAGGAAACCATCCTGCCGCCGGCGGGACTCGAACTCACGACCTAACGATCCAGAGTCGAGCGCGCAACCGACTGAGCCAGTCCGACTCGACATCGATCGTAGGAATTTCGAATCGACAACTTTGGTTCATCTGAAGCACTTTAGATGGTTACAAAGTTATTAGAAGTTTAACGTTCTGAAGGATATACACGAGGTTAATCAGCATGTGATGACATAAACAGGTCGATCGTAGGTATTTCGAATCGACAACTTTGGTTCATCTGAAGCACTTTAGATGGTTACAAAGTTATTAGAAGTTTAACGTTCTGAAGGATATACACGAGGTTAATCAGCATGTGATGACATAAACAGGTATCTGTTATCAGCTGACAAATTACTTTTTCTGTTGTATCTTATCAAATTCTTCTGTAACGGAATATATGATGATCATATTAGTTGACAGGTAACATAAGCTTTGTAAGTAAAATAATTAGTAAAGTGTAGCATTACAGCCCAGGATGGGCCGCGGCTACTACTAGTCGGATAATGTAAAGCAACTACATCACGTCGAGTAAAAAGGAAGAAGTACCAATAGATAATGGAAACTCAAAGTCCAATAGAATACGACACATCAGATAAACATGGTCTCAACATGAAGAACATTTGCAAATCCCAGTTAGGATAGGACCAGGCGTCCGGAAGAAGTCAGATCAGATGTGGATAGTTACAAATTCTAAACAGCTTTTAGAAAATTTGAAGGCACACATTTTTTCTCGAATTCACAGTATCAAAACATATGACTTCTCTACTCTTTACTCAACTATTCCACATAAAACGACAACTGATTTTTCACTAAAGGTGGTACCCGAAAATTTACATATCTAGTGATTGGCTGTCAGGATATTTATTTCGTCAAATACCACTCTTATTCTACACATAAATACACTGAAGTTGACATAAAAACATGTTGGAATTTCTAATAGACATATTTGTAATGTTCGGAGACGTGGTTTTCAACAAACTGTCGTATTCCTATGTGAACCAATTGTGCCCCTTTATTGGCCGACCTGTTTCTTTCTTCATACGACGCAGACTTCATTCAGAAACTGCTGAATCAAAAGAAGAAAATGTTAGCGGTGTCCTTTAATTTGACATTTAGATATATCGACGACGTTTTATCAATTAATAACGACAATTTTCATACATATGTCAATGCGATATATTCCAGCGAACTAGAAATTAAAGTTACAACAGAATCAAGCACACGCGCTTCATACTCTGACATTTTACATAATATAGATACAGACGGGAAATTGACAACTAAGCTATACGACAAACGCGTCGATTTCGGCTTTTCTCATCGCAAATTTTTCACATTTAAGTAGTAATACCCCTCCGTCACCCGCATATGAAGTTTATATTTCATAAATGATCCGATATGCGTGTACAACATATGAAGATATAAAAATCTCAGATTTCAATATAGGACAGATGGTAAAAATACAAACACTGAAACAAGATTCATTGACATGGAGGGATATTGAAAAACTACTCACGTTTTGAATGGGATAACCGTATGAAAACGTACGTATGTATGTCCTGGACATTCTATTGATTTATACTTTGATATCTGAGATTTTTTTTATATCAATGGTACAAATTCATGTACCACGTGATACCCGATAACGTTTGTGCGGGACTATTGTTTATATAAAACGTTATCAGTTATCACGTGGTACATGGATACTTCCCATTAGAAATCGAGGTTGAACCAAATATGCTGTTTCTTTAAAGGGACATTAGGTGTGTACTTTTAAATTATCTTCCTTTGTACTTCGTAGATACACACGTACATATATATATATATAACAGAGATGTTTAAACGTATAAAGAAATCATAAATTCCTATAGATAATGCATGCATTGCTTAAGAAACCTTTTCTTAAAAAAAAGATACAGAGATGTACAAACGTATAAAGAAATCATAAATTCCCATAAATTCTGTATACATTGCTTAAGAAACCTAGTCTGCTACCAGATTATTTTACATATATCACATGCAATTATTGTGGATATGTAAAACTAAAACACTCATTTAATTGGGGTGAAGTTTGCAAAAATAAAATATTTTTATTACGTAAATTGATTTGTTTGTCCTGCAAAGATCGATGTATCAACATATTATTTGTATATGTTACCCTCCAGACACAATTGTTGGCGTAAGAATTCTTGCACAATACGCTTATATGTAAATAAAACAAACCGAAACTTAGAATTCTCAAAATTCTTTTATACATTATTGACTTTTAAATTTCGTCAGTGTGATAATCATCTGAAAATCGCAAAGATACCGAAGAATATCGGGAACAGGATATGGGAATGCGTGAAAATATATGGTCGGATGATACAAAGGAAATGTATGTACCAAGCATGTATGAATGTATTGATGAATCAGTACACGTTCGAAACACGTAAACACAATTATTGAGACAATTTTAATCAATTATAAATCGTTAACCAAAACAAATTAAGCCCCTGTAACACATTGATGACTTAAATGTTTACACCATTTAAATCGTAAATTGTCTAAAGCTAAGATAGTCATTTTTTACAATGGTTGCTCTTAGACGGATTTCGACTATACTCTTAGAGATATAATTTGACCTTGTATGATACCACTTTATCTTTAGAAAATACACATACTTTTCAAATTGGAGCTCAACTGATAAAGTCTTATTGACAGAAACGATATCGTCTTGAGCATTATAACTTTGGTATTATGTTTATAATATTTAAATAGGGTATGCCGATGTATGAAAAAATCATAGACCGTTCGCATACGTCGAACTTTCGCTGTATCCCTGTCACACCTTAACAATATGTTGAACGTATGCGGACGTATGAGAAATTTATCAAATATTTATAAAACGTTGTTAGTACGTCTAACTGTCCCTGTAATTTAGGATACGATGGTCATTTACAAGTAATATATATGAAAGTGTTTTAACGATCGTATACCGTACTTAAAACGTACCTACAACTTACTCCAGCGTATGCGGAGCATACGGCTCATACATTTTAATACGTCGAGAAGTTTTGTGTATGCACGACGATTAATTATCATATTGTGATATTGCTCATTTTTTGGTCCAATTTAATTAAAAACCAATCTCTAATGGCAACGAGCTGTAAACATTCTTTTATCATTATAAACAACACGAAGGACACAAAATCCGGAAATAAATAATTATTCTAGTGAACTCTGTTTGCTTTGCGTTATTTCATTTGTCGATGACGTTGAAAAGTCGCAGTAGAATTACGATTAACTGCTAGTTTTTATATATGAATGTCAAATAAAGTTCCACTGACCGACTTCGATGCACTTGCTGAACTTTACTATTTACATATTTTGTAGTACAATACATATCGAAACATTTTTCACCATCTAGAGTTCATTGTTTAAAATATAATACATAAAAACTATATTATATCACTAAATCGGTATCGAAGTTAGCATATTGACATGATAAAACAGTAACTATGTCTAAGGGCATCAATATACTAAGCAAACTTTACAAAGTAAAGTGGTCATAGATAAGGTAGAAGCCAGCATAAGTCAACGTTTCATGCAGTTACTGTCGGAAAATACTTATTTGAAATGTGCAGTCATTAGAATAACGTTGACATGTAACTGTCTACAAAAAACTGAAAGGGTATCGGCAATTCCCCTGTCAGAAATATCCGTTTCACAACTCGGCTGACATCTCGCGGTGAAACTGCATTTCTGTCAGGGGAATCGACGATGCTCTCTCACGATAACCTTGGATAAATTCGAATCACCAACGATATTCCAACGAAATTTTGGGACAAACGGTTTTTCGTTTAATAAAATAAATAAGATCTCTTTGCGATTCAGTTTTTATGACATGTTTTCAGTGGTCGGACATTACAAAGCTACGAGAGGTCATCCTCATGTGATCCCATAGCAGATTGCGTTAGATCCTCTGTGAGATATATCGGAAACAGATGCAGTTTTAATTAGATCGTTTTTGGTCATTACAAGCTGCAGGGAAAAACGTCTCTGGATACCCTCTTATGTATGGTGACAAATAAGAACGATTAAACTAGCCATGGTAATTCTACTGTTTGACTTCATTACCTAGCATCTAAACTCGTTCAGGTCAAGGAAGGGTTTACGAAATCCATCTCGATAGGTTATATGGCTTTAGCAACACTGCAACATCAACACAGTCCACAACAACTAAGAGGAGAAAGTCAAAATACCAATCCCCGTGTCTAAATATGTGCTTGTCCATGATGAGGTTACAAAATCACTACCCCAAAGGTGTCATCAAAATATCGACTGCAGACATTGGATCGGCATTGAATAATGAAAACTAAACCGTGTAACCGTAACAATAGGAAAAGCAACCATGTTCATTCATTAGATTATGTATGAAACAGCAGTTGTTGTATGGTTTACGTGATTAAAATCTGCATGTAGCTAAATCTTTAGGATGATTTGGTTGTTTGTTTTTGTAATTACTTTTGGTGTGGAGTTGCATGTCATGATATAATGCGAATACTAATATATACTTTTTTGCCTGTTTGTTGGTATATAAATGATTTGTTTAGATAAATATAACATAAGTGGGCTAATAACGTATGTTGTTTTATGATACATTTAAATATTGTCCGCAGAAATGAACAGAATAATATATTCTGCACTGTTGACGTTTACCTTCTGTTTTGGTATGTTCAATGTAATTGGGACTGATACTGAATGTTATATTCCGAGGCAGAAGCTGTTAAGTAAATCAATATTTCTCGGTAATATATCAACTGCGCGAATTTTAAATAATCGGAAACAAACAGCAAATGAGAAATCCAAAGTTATATGCACTGACACAAATAATTCTGTGGTTAAAACAGCGACAACGACGACAACGTCTAATATAGATTACGACGAAACTAAAGACGCAATGGACTTGAGGATTTCCGATATTAACATACATAACAGGATGATCGTTACCAACATATCTTTGAACATCACAAGACAAATTGATAGTCGAACTTTCGATAGACAAACACGCGATTCTGGTGATTTTGATGCTTCGTTGACAAATGATAATAGTCTTGACTGCATATCGTCAAAATGCTTCTACCACAATATCACCATCCATAATGACCTCTTACCTCCTCTCTTGCGAAATGCAAGAACAATTGTCATGATGACGACTACGGACAAGTGGATGGAGATAAATGAAAATATAACAGTAAGATACGAGTTGAAAAACTTTAGGTTCGTGAAGCATACTGTAGAAAACCTCCATGGACATAAGGCGGAACTTCAGCAATCCTTAGTTATTTTCTCTGACACATTTGAAGACATACTGAATCCAGAGGAAAGTATTTCAAACGTAGTGGGTTTTCAAAGAAGTAATATGTCGGTTTTTTATTATGGCTCTGTGTGTTTTGCATTTAGTATGTGTTCATTTAACAATCAACAGATGTTCCCCACTTGTTACTGTGATGCCCTATGTACAGTTTACGACGATTGTTGCTTAAACACGCCGAAAAATCACCATAATGCACCGGACTATAACTTACACAACTCTAAAAAGAAGTACATGACCTGTCTGGAGAATGAATATGTTTCCCCTCAGGACTATGCAGGATACTGGGTGGTATCTGTTTGTCCTGATTACGATCCATCAAGTTTTGGCCAGCTAGACCAGCTAGACGAAAAACAATATACCGCCATTAAAGAAAGATGCGAAGAAGCAAATGATGATGCTTATTTTATACCAGTAGCGAGTACAATGACGGGTATACACTACAGAAATGCATACTGCGCGTTGTGTCACAAAGAAGATGACTATATATTGTGGAGCCAGGGAATGCCATATCAGTTGGGAATATTTGGGAAAAGAGTGCGAAATGTTCATGTACATTTTGTTCAACCTCCTTCCTCGTTTCAGGGAAGAATATGCTATAACTTTACATTTTCTGAATGTCCAGTCGAAGTTATGAAATCCAAGTATGGACACATACTGAATGCAAGGTGTCGATCACACCTGAATCCATTTGTCTATTTGTTACCTTTAGACCAAACTGCTTATCCTAATTTCACAAAAGTACATACTTTACACCGAAATATGTATTGCTTTATTTGTAATACTAGATTTTATCCAAACATATATCTATCGTGTTTGGGAAACATTAACAAACCACTTTACGAGTTTTCGTCATACAAATGGCTTTTTCGCAAAGATCAAGAATTACTTTTACCTGAACGGTTTACAAAATTTTGCAAACAAGCGGAGACATGGCAGCCATTTTTGGTAAGAAATTCATTATGTTAAAGACAATCTAGCACTCTAAAAGGATACATTATGAATCTAAATGTATTGTGAAATCCGTGTAAGAAGTATCCACTATAATATGCATATATGTTAACACTTTGGTATCTGAGGTTTTTATATTTAGAATCTTAAACAGGGTGCTTTCGTTCGTAAATACTGTATTTAGTTACGGTGTATATCCAATATTAGGTCGAAGAAATACTTTGTCAAATATCTGTACGACTGCTCTCTTTGTACGGTTTTCTAACATTTGAAACGATATATCATAAATATACAAAATATATATTGTATCTAAGAACATTTTTCACACAGTGATATAATATGTGAAGAATTGGAAATGCTGAATTGTACGCCGATACATTGAGAGTCAATTCCCTGAGAAATGCATCTGAAATCATAAGTATTTTTTTAATGTAGTCTAGTGTTTGATTTGTATATATTGTATATATGATTATATACTAATTAAATAATGTATTAAAAATTGCTAGTACGTGGATTCAATAAAAAGTCAATTATCTCAGAAATAATATCTGAATTCAAAACCCACTGTCCATTCACCGCGAAGATGCGGTCGTGGCATATACATCTGTGACAGAGCAAAAAAAATACATTTGAAAGCATACGAGTATTGTGTCCGTTTTCTGATTGGGAACACACGGTCGAACGAATCAATGCATACTTTATAGATCTACTCTCCCTCTAGAAATGAGATAGGTAGGTAAATCTTATGAATTTTTTTAATGAAAATACTATTCAGTTTGCGCTGACTCAAAATAGAAACGGGCGGAAATCTAATTAACCAATTTGGTAATTTTTCCAATTCTCTACATATTGAAGCGATGCTCATTTCAACCTTGATATGTTCTTTACATCCCCTCTTAATAAGATATGTTAGGGCCCGGAAGTCGCTAAATTTACTTAGCACTCTAGGTTAAGTGACTTTTCGTGATTTAAAGGCAAAACTAAATAGCACAGGAGCAACTTGAAATAAATCAAGTCCCGTAGAAAATTTCTGCTGAAATTGTCACACATATCTAGAAGTTTTATCCAGACCATCATAAATCTAAAAACATAGGGTGGCACTTTGACTTTCTGTTTGATACAAATGGCAGCTATTTTCCAAAATGGCAGATGTTTTGCCATACGACCATTGTTTGAGTGTTAGACTAGCTGGATTTGTAAATGCGAGATGTCCTTTCCAATGTTTCTGGACCTGCTTCCGTAGATTCATACACCTACAAAGTAAAATATTTGAGACTTGATGATTACAGCACAGTATCATTTTATTTTCAAACAGTGATTTGAAAAGATTTATTGTTAATTGACCTTGTTGACATTCGAAAAAAAAAATGTTTAGCTTTTTAAAGACATGAACTTTTTCCTATCTTTTTCCTATATTTTGTAGGTTAAAGATTGGTTACAACAGCAAACAACCTCGAACTAGGGGTTCAGCAAAAAATACTGTATACAATCAATGAACGAGCAGGTTATGGTGATTATCCAAATATTTCCAGCCGTGTTGGAGATGTTGCCCTCAAGTATCTAGGGCCCACTTCAGAGTCGGCAATACTTGAATCTGAAGCATTCTACCGTAACTTCATGCATAATGGTTCGTCAGCAAATGCAGACGAAACTTTACTTAGAATGTCCTTGAACAAACACACAAACAACTGATCTTCCAGAAAGGTCCAGATGCACTAAGTTCAACAATTGCAAATAATTGTAAACAATCACCAATTAACCCGCGTAACAATATCATATGTATAAATTTCTGACTTCGGTCATATATTGGCATTTTACAATGTTAAAATGTTTTTTAAAATGTTCATATCTATTATCCTTTCCATGCCACAAAACGTGCTGCCTACACGATCTTTAAAGCGTTTTATACCTCTTGGTTGGTTAACAGATAATTAATTGTAGATTATGGTAAGAATAATGTCCAAACATTGAAATTAAGTAAATCGGGACATAGATTGGGACATATGTCCTGGACGAGATTTACACTGCCCCTTGACAATCCTATCTCAGTTAAGAAAATTTTCAAGTCGTTTTATGATCTGCGAGTTATCAGTTTCAACTCAGATGAGTAAATTCTTTACTTTTGAAAATAAAATTTGTCTCAGAATTTTCCTTGTTTATGGCCTCGGGCCCTGATGTCGATAGCATGGGCGTCTTTAGGTCAGTGGCAGAAAACAGTTTTACACGTAACGTGTCGTCACTACTTTTTAATTACATCGTGTAAAGCTTCGTCAAAATTTGTTGTCTCAACTTTATGTATAGGATTACGATAGGAGGCCTTGATTCACAAAAGAAATAAAGATAGTTGTCAAATTATAACAACTGGGAACGAGTGAGTATCGTTTCCACGGAACAGCCAGCAACTGATGTCTTTTAGATTACAATGTCAGGTTCTATGCGCTTTAGTATTCCCTAATGCCTCTTTATAACATTTCTTATGCCATTTAGCAGACATATTTTGTAGTTTTCGGATTGGAAACAGTTGTTCATGACATATGGTCTGACATAAAACACAGATTGAGAAATATGTTTCACCTTTTCATACTTAATTATTATTATTATTATTATTATTATAATTATTATTATTATTATTATTATTATTATTATTATTATTATTATTATCATAATTATTATTATTATTTTTTTTTTTTTTATTATTATTATTATTGTTGTTGTTGTTGTTGTTGTTGTTGTTGTTTGTTGTTGTTGTTGTTATTATTATTTGCATCAAATAGGAAATCAGAGTGCCATGCTCATTTTTCAGATTTATGATGATCTAGAACGTTGGGATATTTTAAAGTGGAAACAATACCAGATACACAAATTATTAACATAATTTGAAATGATAAAGAATCATTATGTGATATTAAGTCAATGTCATTTTTCTTGTCCTGATTGCATTTTTGAAGTTAAAACTGAATTTGGCATGTCTAACAGCACAAAAACGACTGTTGAACTTTGCAAATCAGATCGTTATAACCTCATATTGATAATATTTCACAAAAATTGCGGCCTTTAAAAAATGGCCGCCATTTTGCTCACAACAAGATGCCAGTGTGCCACCCAACTTTTTTCTGTTTCTTGATGTCTATTTAACACATCCAGATATATGTCATAGTTTCAGCATGACATTCCCACGGGAGTCAATCTGTCCTTATATTATAAAATTAATTTTGTAACTGGCTATGATTATTAATGGAATGTGTATTAATGACATACTCCAAACTTTAGAAATATAAAAAAATGTTTGACTACATACTCAAATTTTGAATACCGTACTCAGCGTATTAATTCATTTTTGCATGGAAAGCATAACGCTGAAATTTATATGTGAATGACATGATCATAAGATATATTAGGGACCGGAAGTCGTGACATAAGATAATAATAATATTGTCTTTTCCACTAGAATGGGAAGTTTTACAAACGCCTATAGTGTCATGAAAATGAAATAAATAATGAGCATAGAGTACATTTGATGACTTCAGACCTAGAACTTATCCAACCGATGATTATTTTGTATTCAAAGATTTACTAGGGATACGTTGATGTTCCAAGGATCCTGTGGGGAGAATCCGACTTTCGTTTATCTTCTGCAGCAGCAATCCGAGACGGCACTCGCCCCGCTGTCTTCTCTGTAATCCTTGATATTGTGTAAATGTCCCTTCTATTTGGCATTGAGTGTAATTTTCTTGTCCTTAATAGTTTCTCCGAGTGGGTGTGTTGCTACCTAATAAACAAAAAGGCAGGGCTTGGAGACGAGAGAATTATCACATTATTGTATAGTCAATAAATTCACATTATGTACATTTCCATGACAACTTTTACTTTTGTAATGCTTTAATTGCATTATTTTCTACTTACAGAATAAGTGTGTTAAGCTATCCTGTCCAAAATTCAAAGTTCCTTTTAATGGATACTGTGCGGACATATTAACAACAATTAAGCGAGGTGCATTATTATTTACATATTACATCAAGGACAATCTGTCAGAAGAAATTTTCACCATATTTTTATCGAGATTTTCTAGAAGAGTGAAAAAGATACTTCCTGGATTTACGCAACTTGCCGCTAGACCGATCCGGGAAAACAGTAAAGATAATGTCATTCATATTGTTGTTGACGCAAAGTTTGACGCACCTGTTGCCGCTGTCAATTTAGCTCAACTATCAATATTTCAGCGATGGACATTTTCCAGTTCGAGATATGATAGCATTGTATTCTTTTACATACCAAAATTCATCAGTGTACGTACTTCTTACACTGACATAACATACGATTACATTGGAGGTTCCATAAAATATTATGAAGACACATTGGCAAAGTATAAATTGGACGAATCTTTTGTTTGTTCTTCGTCTTACTTTGAACATAGTGATACAGTTCAGTTCGAAACCTGCACGTTTTCAAATCTGTCACGTGATGTCAACGATGGTACGCATGCGTTGTATTCAAATATATCGACTGAAGAAATTATTTTGACCTATATCAGTATGGGTTCCTCGAGTATCGCAATGTTTGTCACTCTATATCGCGGGTTTAAACGACGTTCTAAACCTGTAAGTAGCATCAAGCGCATGCTATTTCACTATTTGTCAGTAAAGCTTGTAACTCAAGTAACGTTTATGCTGGGATGTGGTGCCACTGACATTGAACTAATGTGTTACATCATAGGAGTGGTTCTACATTACCTTTGGTTGGCATCCTTCGTCTGGAGTTCGATATGTGCATACTTCTTTTATTACGTTTTTGTTCTCGCTATGCGGAGCATGCGCGTTGTAATACTAGCACAAGGCTCTGGTATACTTAGCTATATCATTATAGGGTATGCGTTACCTCTGTTTGTAACTACCTTGTCATTTGTTGTTGATCAAATGAAATATGATGACGCAGATAGGAATTATGGAACACATGTCTGTTTTATAACGGGTGAGGAAACGTTATTATATGGATTTGCATTTCCAGTAGTTATAATGATCAGTTTCAATTTCATCTGTCTTACCGCCTCAATCTTACACATGCTACAAAATTCAATAATTCTTTTGACGTGGAAAGACAAATTTAAAAGATATTTCCCAGTGTGTGTTAAAATGTCTGTTCTTTTGAGTCTCACTTGGTGTTTGGGATTTCTCGCTACATGGCTTGATAGTCATGTTATTTGGCTTATGTTCATCATATTTGATGGCACGCAAGGGATTTTACTTTGTAGCTCATTTATCCCTTACAAAGCAGTTTTCAAATCTATCAGAAGTAATTCAATTTCGACGAAGTAGAAAGTATTTCAAAGTTTGTGTTATGACGTTAGGCAAAGCGAAAGGTCATATCGGGATCATGCGGATTCCAACTCTCCACAGTTTTTGTCTGCAGCCTCTAAACGATATAGTATACTAAAACTGAGGCTTTCATAAGGGATATTCAGTGTGTGTTCTTTCTATTCATGCATTTGTTGTACCTTCTAACATGTTTTGACAATATTAGCAGGCAAATTAAATTTGCGCGATAACTTTGATAAATAAATCGATGTAGTACGCTAACTGTACACATTACGATCTACTTCTATTGCACGCATACAGAGATTCGAAGAGAGATGAAGAGCTAGCGTCGCCACTGTTTCGTATCCATGTACATGATAAATCATTATCGCCTTATTCACGGGTGTTATGTTTATGTAATGAAAGGGTTTATGAATGATAAATTGTTAATTATAATTTTTATCCCTGTATCTTCTTTCTTTGAATTTGGTAGAATTTTCTGGAATTTTTAACTCAAAAAAATTATTTTATTTGAAATGGTCAGTCTTTGTGGAGGGTATTTTTGTTTGTAATGTTCATTACGGCATCTCTATTTCCTGTTTCACTTTGTCAGTATCAATTCCTGTGAGGTGTCAAATAGATAAACGGTCGTCGCAGTAT
>BROG01001992.1:0-19286 GCA_030159075.1 Atrina japonica | reverse complement strand
AATTAAGTCCGGCACAGTGTATTGTGTCTGTTAGTTTCACTTTCATGATTTGGACCCGGCACCATAAAATTTGAGAACAACTCAAGTCTGAGAAAAGTCTCAACTTGGCTTGCTCAGCCAATCAAATTTCGGGATTAGCTGAAATACGTTCAGTAACATTTTTCGACAGTAATTCTTAAGTTTTATGCTACTCTGCACAGGTTAGAAATCTCAGCGTAAATGCAATTACCGAGAATAAAACCAGATTAACCATATTATGTGGCGGATTTGTATATTTTTGACTTCACTTTTTGTCTATCTATTTGAATTTTCCTGGCCGCAGGCACTCGTTCAACAGTCTATTTTTATTTAATTCCTATAAAGGTATTTTAAACCAATCAAATACACGTTAACACACTGATTAACTGGTACCTGTTTTTTCCCAATTCTATATCTTAACACGGCGACAGGACATCTGGGATTCCATTCGTTTTCTCTGAGACGGTCATTTACCTATTCATGACTGATTAGGCGGGTATTATGTTCACATAGTGTTGCTTTGGAAAGCAATGATGCACGTGTAATAGCGATGGTACTATTCTGCTTTTCAGAGCAATACTACAAGAGCATAATGCCCACCTAAACAGTAATTCATGGGCTTAGTTTGATATATGGCTTCAGGTAGGAGGCTACAGTTCTTGTAATATATACATGTTCATTTTTATGGAAAGTATGGCACTTGCATATAATTTACATTTGATTTAAATTTCAGTGAATAACAGTGTAACAATCCACGGGGGTTGCGAGTTCGGGACTCGGGTTGTTACTAACTTTTCCTGTTTTTCGAATAAGACATTGGGAGAGCTTGTTTGTGAAACCGGCGTACGCCGAGGCGCGCCGATATTCACTTTTGGGACCGGCTGATACATTTGGTTGTAATCAACTTGCGCCGGCGGGATTAGACGGTCGCGCCGGTTTCTTTAGCACACCGGCGCAATTACATTAAATATGGCAGACAACTGAACCTGTGGTAATTTCCTCACGTGAAAAATGAACATTTCTGCATAGGCAATCTAAGTCTATATGAAAATACCTCGATCTTGTTTTACTAGTTATTAAAATAAAAAAGAAAATAAAATGCAATCTGGTCTAATTGCTAGCTTTGTTTATCTATTTATTTCTAGTCCGGTTTATTGTCCTATAAATTATCGACATCATGATTGACAGTTTGTACCGCTGAGTTTTAGTGGATTTTAGTGATTAAAAGATGATCAAATAACAATCAGATATTCAAGTATTTGGATTATTGGATTGATGTAATTATTCGGCATTTCTTTCTTCTTTGTTGCAAATTTCTTCTGAAAAAAAAAGATAAAAAAAGTGAAAAAAGTAGATTTTCAATATCTAATCTGAGCTCACTTAGCTGGTCGGTCAGCCATATTTTTTTATACGCCGGTTTCACATATCTGTAAGAACAAACGGGTGTGCGCCGCCAAGTGACCGGCTTTAAACGGCGCACGCTGAACTGGTTACAAACAAGTCCCCCCAGGAAAAACCGAGGTCATATGTCACAGTAAGTCAAAACGTTGTGGAATCCTCACTGCTCAATGACGTAATTACCTAACATAGGTCAAAATGTGAAGCCCTACAACAGCATTTCAAGACGTCTCCATATGAGTGAAAGATTATTGAGTGGAATGTAAAACAAGAAAGCAACAACAATCTGTACGCTTCCAAAATAAAATGATATCAGTTCAAATTAAAAAATTCAATTAAAATATAATGTCCTTAAGTTCGTCGTCTTTGATTATTAGAAACAAAATGGTCATTGAGTGTTCATTAAATTTCACATAAGTAATGGCAATGTTCATTCAAAGGTCAATGCGATACATCCCAGCGAACTAGAAATTAGACATACAACAGAATCAAACACACACACTTCATACTTAGACGTTTTACTTAATATAGACACAGACGGGGAATTGGCAACTAAGCTATTAGCGACGATTTCAGCTTTCCCATCGTAATTCTATCACATTTAATTAGTAATATCCCACAGTCACCTGTATATGGAGTCTACATTTCACAACTGATCCGATAAACCAGTTCGTGTGCAACATATGAACATTTCATATGCAGAGGTAAACTACTTACTGACAAATTATTGACACGGGGATATCAAGGTTCCGTAAATTTTACGATCGGTATAATAGGCCTATACCATTTCTCTGTTTCACGAAGTGAAAGTTTGAGTTGCCTTTTTGTTGGCGGTTGTTGAGACGTCTGTATCAAATTTGACGAGGATTCACTCCTCACGTATTTCATTGGACTTTGCCTGTGGTCTCACGGCGGGTGTGACCGGTCGACTGGGGATGCTTATTCTTCCATGGTACCTGGTCCCACCGCTTGGTTTCCAGATGCCGTGTTTGTCCATTTTACCGGATTTGTATCTATATCATGGACATTTTATTGATTTATACTTTGGTATCTGAGATTGTTTATATTTCATGTACTACTGGTACATTTTCAATATCAAGTAATGCATTTTAAAGTTTTCTTACTACGTTGTTCCTATACAAAGTCATCGGGTAAAGCATTCTTTCAGCAATACACTGCTCCCTCTATATTTATATATTTTTAACGAAAGAAAGTTAAATCTGACAATTAACACCCCGTTATCCCGACTTTTCGTACAATAGTAACCACTCTATCACTTATAGCATCGGTGACATCGAGTCATCCTATACAATTCCTAGAATCCACCATGTGATGCATTAAGTATGTATGTGTCATTGCTCTTACTGACCGAACAACTGTATGCTTAAATTAAGCAAATTATACTATGTAAATCACATGTTTACATGCCTACAAAGCCGGAATGAATCATATCTAATTATACCAAGAACCACACTGCATACATAAGTGTCTATCGATCCCATGATGCACAGGACGTACAGTAAAAATCATTACTCTATATAATGCGATATCAAAATTTCTATTTCTTAAAAGGGCATAATCTGTTTTTCTTTTTATTGCTTTTTTAAATTTCCCCCGTTTTTACCCCTTAGATTGAAATAAGATAGCTAATACACACAGGTATACAAAACCTTAAATTTCCATACATTTCGTGAAAATTGCGTTTTATAAATGCAAGTGTACTACTATTTGTACCGTGCATGAATACTACAGTAACCCTGGCTTTATTTTCACAAAATGAAGAGGAATATAAGATGCATGTATATAGGCTCTTATGTGTTATTGTATTCAAGTACACGTACTACAAGTTGCAACAATCGAAATATGTCAGGTAAACACACCAAATGCCTTATCTTAAAAGACTGTATGAACTACAGTACGTAAATAAGTATTATAGACATAGCCTATACTGTGATCCCTCTTTATACTACAAACATAAGTCCAAGACCTTTTTGGGCGGTAACAGCGATAAGCAATCAAGAAATAAAAGTTATCATTTAATTACTTTGAAATGTGCATTCATGCACACTCTTGCATTCTCAGGAAACTGCAACAAAATCATTGTCATATTTTAGTCCATGTCGATTTCGTCCTCTTCTTTATGTGATCAGTTTACTTTGCCGTGTTTGTTACTCTCATCTAGATTTGGAATTCAATCAATAAGTGATTGTGGCTGAGGTCACGTAATATCATGTTGCATTACAGTACCAAATAGCATAATAAAAATCAATTCCGAAAGATGTCTGTCAACACACACAAGTCACGACTATATAAACTGTGAATCCCATTCACCAAACCGATCTTAAACTCACTGACGACATTTTCACCGAGATTGATCTCTTCAATCGTGTAACATGTGCGACGGGTATGACATGCTTACAGGGGACGCTGACTCCTTCCGAACACCTGGTCCCACCCCTTTTTGATCATTCTTTAATCTCCAATGTGTCAAATCATAATGGACTTGAAGTTTTGACTATCCATTATAACAACAACAAATACGGTGCTGAAAGCACATCAATTGAAGAACAAATATTCAAAAATGACTATGGAGATAATGTGAAAAGGAAATATATATATAAAATAGTACATAAAAGTAAATCCAAACATGATTAGTCAAAATTTAAAGGGTAAGAACTAAAGTCGTTGCCTTTCGGGAAATGCTTGACAAAACTATTTTGAAAACATAAACAATAAAATGAGGTTAAACAAAATCTTACCTCGTGACTGGTGGAAGCTCGTAAAGAAAACATGTGGCATAAAATGAAAATAATAATATGAACGAATTATCTACAAACGTTAAAAAAACGTCAAATGAAACATTGGTGTGAAAATTACTATCAAACTATTCGACATTGCGGTGAATGATCATGTAAGTACGAGGCGAGTGCTCCCATTAAATTATGTATTTTCGAATTGACCTCGGTCCAATATGTCCCTAGATAGTATTTTGGAGCACGGCTTTGTAAAATGTACTCCCATTCGCAGATCTGGAGCACACTGATTACCTTTTTATACCGAACTTGACCTTTTTAAGGAACTCGAGAGGTTACAATGAAAGTTTTGCGATGGTTGCGACATGCTAAAAGGGGACATTTACTCCTTCCGGATACCTTGGCCCATCCCGATTGTAATCTGCAATTGGTTTTCATGTTGAGTATTTTTAATATAAAATAATTTATTACAATAATTTAGGTAAATATTTTAGGTAAATATCTCACACAAATACATTCAAATTCTGACAAATATTCCTATAGCATTCATTTTTTTCATTCCGAAATATCCGTTCTGTTCCCGGTAGTGTTTTTTGTTCTTTTACAAGTTATGTAAATCACCTACCCCGGTTTGTATCTTCTAACCTTGACCTTGCGAATGGCGAATGAACCTGAACCGAGGAATGTGTAGACATGGTAATAATGATATCGTAATATATATATATATATATATATATATATATATATATATATATATATATATATATATATATATATATATATATATATATATATATATATATATATATATCTTTATATCGAGATATTGTAATATCGTGATACCGTCATATAGTGATGTGGTTATATCGTATCCTTATATCGTATCGTAATATCGATTCGTAATATCGCATCGTGATATCGTATCGTAATATCGTACCGTAATATCGTGGCATCGTATCTTTGCATCGTGGTGTTGTATCGTAGTACCATGGTATCGTACCGCAACATCGTAGCACCGCGTGTCATTATCGAAGCGATATCACGATATCCTGAATCAGCCACCATAGTAGGTCAATATGTAAAGTTATTTCAGGTTCAAAAGGTAAAAGTATAAACTAGATAACACAAATAATACAGTATTGCCCAGATACGATGAATGTCTCATAATTTACCTATGTAGCAAAACAAGAGCCAAAACAAATAGTCAAGGCGAACGTTTCTGTCAATTAGACTCCATCAGTTAAGGTCTAATTTAAGATAAACGTAGAGTTCTGAAAAACGCTATGGTATAATACGAGGCTAAAATAGCCTAAATGTATCCACGATTTCGTCTTAGAGTAACCACTGTAAATATATGACTATCTTAGGTGTTGATGGGTTTAGAATCCAAACGTCGCTATCCGCAGAAAATATTACTGTAGTATGAACAAATGAGGTGGTATCGAAATACCAGATAGAAGGTATCCATGAACCCAATTCACCAGCAATGGCAACGACCTAGAGGTTATAACAATTGTAAACACAATAAACAGCTATAGTTTTAGAAATGAAACAACTATTCAATATTGTATATGAGATCGTATACCAATATATTCCTATTCGTTTCATTTGAACTTATCAAACAAACGAACAATAATAATTCGATGTTTAATCAAATAATTAGCATCTCATTTCGCGTATCTGTAATAGATATTACGGATTTGTATACTTTGCTTTCAAACATTGCCTCTTTATTTGATTATTTTCTGAATAAAATCTAAAAAGATCGCAAGTTTCAATATACACTTCATCAGCACTCGTCCACCTATTAATCATATTTTAAAACATAACAGAAAGGCCTGTATACACTGGCCAGGTGGTATCTAAAGTATCCATTACACCTATGATAAGTAAATAAAACGGTTCCAGATATCCATGTTTGTCCAATTTTCAGTAGAATATTATAAACATAATACCAAAGTTGTTTATATCCTGGACATCCTGCATATATAAAATTGTATCATATTTATTTAATTTTAATATTTAAAGGTGGTTGATTTTTTTTTCTGAAAAAAAATGATATATGATTATATTCCTTACATTGATTTAAGTATTGAAAGTTAATTAGTCTAGTCAATTATGTAAAGGCCAGAGACGATTAAGTTTTATAATACATGTATTAGTTGATGTTGCTTCTTAATTTGTATAATACATTTCTACCAGATTGATACTGCTCAGAGCGAGTATTAGGTGTACAGTACATTTCCTTATGTTCTTACAAATATTAAAAAGAAAGAATAAAAACGTATATTTATAAACAAACAAATAATATCAATAAGAATATTTGTCAAGTAACTGACCATATAGAAAAGTACAAATCCAACAGATCGAAATATCGTATGTACACGTTTTATGCGTAATACACGCCATGTACTGTTGAACATTGACACACTGTACATGGGACAGAATAGATTGAAATATAAAAGGAGGAAATTCAGTACATTGAATTATTAAAAAATGCATATACATGTAATGCAATATCTGCACGGAACATCAACATGCTCTGTTAAACAGTTATAATAAAGTAGCTTACCTTGAACAAACTAGTATTGAAATCAGTGTCAACATAACACATAATTGTTGGAATGAATATTATCAAGTGAATTGTAATTAAACGTCAACTGATATACAGCATGGAAAGTAAAACTGTAATGCCGTTAGTCTTATAACGCACCTGTAAAAGTTAAACGGTGCTATCCGCTTGAAATATTACCGTATTACGAACAAATCAGCCGGTATCGAAATACCAGGTAAAGGGTATTCATAAATCCAGTCCACCAGCAATGGCAACGACCTAGAGGTTATAACAATTGTAAACACAATAACAAACTATAGTTTTAGAATATCAAACATCTCAGATATTGTCAGATGCCAAAGTATAAATTTTTAGGATGTCCAAGACACAGATACAAATCTGGCAAAAATGGACAAACACAGACCTCTGGAAACCAAGAGGTGGGATTGGGTGCCATAGTGGAGTAAGCATCCCCTGTTGACTGGTCACACCCGCTGTTAGACCACCGTCATGTCCAAATGAAATACGTGAGGAAAGAATCCTCGTCTCAATTGGTACAGATTTCTGAACCGCCAACGAAAAAGCAAGTCAATATTTCACCCAGTGAAACAAAGTAATCGCAAACAAGACTAACATACCGACCGTAAATGAAACTACTCTTCAATTGTACATATGGGATCTTATACCAATAGCTTGCTATTAGTTTTATTGAACTTATCAAACAAACAAATAATAATGATTTGATATTGAATCAAATTATTAACATGTCACTTCGCGTATCTGTAATTCATATTGCGGGTTTGTATATTTTGCCTTCACAGATTGATTATTTTCTGAATAAAGTGCAAAAAGACCGCAATATTCAATCCACAATTCATCATCACTCGTCCACCTGTCTACCACGTAGACATTTTACTTAAAACACAACAGATAGGCCTATATACACTGGCCAAGCAGTATCTAAGGTATCTAATACACCCATGGTAAGCACATAAAACGACGCGAATGCAAGGGGGGGGGGGTAAGCGGCGAAAAAACTTTAATTCGTTTGTTTTTGTTTTTAAATTCTGATAAACAATATGAAAGAGACATCTTCTAAAGTCGATAGCGATCACAAAAAACGAATTGTCCGACCTCAAATCAAATCGGTTCGTCATTGATCCTGTCTACAAGGGGTTCCAAATCACACGGAAGCAATAGCTAGAAGGGACCCGCCAATCCAGCTAAAAACTGATTGTATAAACACGAAAACAAAAAGGAATTTACAAAGGCGAAGTAAAAGTATTGAAACTTGAAATAAGCCGGGGGTAATTGCGTTTGATGTCAGCATTCCGTAAATTTTCAGGTCAGTATAAAAGTACCTTATTTGCGACTACTCTGTTTCACATAATGAAATGTTAAGTTACCTGTTCGATGGCAGTTGTTCAGATGTTTGTACCAATAATGACGAGGTTTCGTTCATCACGTATTTCATTTTAATTTGACTGTGGAGTCACCGCGAGGATGAAAAGTCGACAGGTGATGCTTACCCCCCCCCCCCATGAGACTTGACCCCACCTCTTGAATTCAAGAGGTCCGTGTTTGTCAATTCTTAGACCAGATTTGTACCTATATCCTACACATCCTAGTGACTTATACCTTGATATCTGAGGCTTTATATTCATCCATAAATAGTAAGGTTGAGTTAATCAATTGCAAGTGAAAAAAGTGCCAAATCTGGATTTCTCAAGCAATTTTGACAAATACATAGGAATCTAAGTATTGTTAATCCTCTGTATATCTGTTTCTTTGTTATTGTTTATAAACCCACAGCTAATGCTCCTTTAAGGTCAGTCAATCTAATAACAACATAAAATAACCAACATATATTGTTATGGTATGTGACAATGATACAGTACAACTCCGGCTAGAGAGAACGAGGATTGCATATGTTTGTTTGGATAAATAACTGAGAGAGAGAGAGAGAGAGAGAGGCGAGAGAGAGAGAGAGAGAGAGAGAGAGAGAGAGAGAGAGAGAGAGAGAGAGAGAGAGAGAGAGAGAGAGAGAGAGAGAGAGAGAGAGAGAGAAAGAGAGAGAGTGAGGTTACACGTGTTAAGAACACAATACAAAGGTACATAAATGCAACATTAAAATTAAACTAAAAGTAATTTGCAAATTGTCGTCACTTGTTACTCGTGTTAATGAACAATATCTAAATGTAATGTATCATCATATCAGTGGGATTTTCCTATTTCATATGAAATGTTTCATATTTCAAATCGTTCATATAGTTATGTGTCTAACTGGGCCCGAGACCATAAACAAGGAAAATTTTGAGATAATTTTTATTCTTAAAAGTTCTGAGTAAAACGTGAAAGCCCCCGAACTATGGCACGCCAAAATCACATTATTGAGTTAAGCTTATTTTTTCTCAGATGAACCTAGTTTTTCTCCAGTTAATCCTAATTGTTCTTGTAACCCAAAACTAACATGAGATAAACTTAAATGAACTGAGAAAAACTAGGTTTAATTGGGCGAAATGTGATTGTGGCGTAGTTAAAACCTAGTTTTTCTCAGTAAAACTAGCTTATATCGAGAAAAAAAAGTTTAACTCAGTTTTGTAATAACGTAGTTTTTTTCAGTTAAACCTAATGTTCTTCAATTTATGTGGGTCCATGAGAAAAACTAGGTTTAACTGGCGAAAACTGGGTTTAACTAAGAACAGTTAGCTTTAAGTCATCAATGTGATCTTGGTGTGCCACAGCGGACTATAAAATGACTTTATAATGTTTTCAACTTTAGTACTATTGTCAATGGCCAGTGCAAATCTCGTCCAGGACATATGTCCCATTTTATGCCCCGATTCACTTAACCTCGATGTTTGAACATTATTCCTACCATAATCTATGACAAGTATTTAATAATTAACAGACAGGTATAAGATGCGTTAAAAATCAAATAAGCAGTACAAATTGTGCTATGACAAGGGGAATATATATATCTTTTTAAAACAATTAAAAACGTCTTGTAATATACCAACGCAGGGCCGAATTCAAAAATGTTTACATATAAAAAATTATCCATATAAAAGTCTGATATACCAAACTATAACTCTTAGGGATAACCAGGATATAGGCAAGCATAATATGTATAATGCATACAATAAACGATATTCAAGATACAAGTAAATCAGTAGAAGTATATTGAACTCGGAAACTCGGAAATACACTGGGACACATGCACCGGGCTAAATTTACATCGTCCCTATTGTTCATGTAAACAGACGTCGTTTTGACCAAAACAAGCCAAAAGAGAGAGAGACGTTTTGGTTGTCTTAACCTGTTACATTCAAATAAATGTTGTTTTAATATTGTAAGTTCATAGGATATTGTACCACATATAGAACATTTCAATATGTAACATGGGGTGGGCAGATAAACTGAAACATTTTGTGTAGCAGAAATACTTAAGTTATCAGTTTTATCTCATTTCATAGGTTTTTATATTTCATACATATAAGTAGCTTTCAGAGTATATGAAGAAGTGCGTAGGTATATGATTTGAACTTAAAGACATTTTAGCTTGACGTTTCTCTGACCAAATTCTCTCACTATATTTCCCCTGAAAACTGACATACAACGTTGACAGAAGAAAAACTATCATTAATTTTTTATAACTATTCACATATGCAATTTACATAACATTAAAACGGTTTGCAATATTTATCAGTCAGTAGACTTGGCGAGCCGCATGACCTTTCAAAATTAACATCTTAAATTTCAGTTAAATGGAATCCATATATATATATATATATATATATTATATATATATATATATATATATATATATATATATATATATATATATATATATATATATATATATATATATATATATATATATTATATATATATATATATATATATCAGATTATTTCATGATTTTAAAGTAATGTCAATTTTTTGATATTTAGAATGCGAGTACATTCTTTTTTTCTTAATCACAAGATAAGACCAAGAAAAAATTTGGTGTTTTCACCTATATAATATATAATATATATATATATATATATATATATATATATATATATATATATATATTATATATATATATATATATATATATATATATAGGTGAAACACCAAAATTTGAAATTTCACCCTATTTTTCTTGGTCTTATATATGCAAATATATAAAAGATATATATAAAATATATAAATATATATTACACCCTCCCCAATTTTTACGTTTTATCTTGTCTGTACACCCTTTAGAAATTGCTGCCTTATGAATGTGAACTCTAAGCATTGATTTGAAAACATCTAGGTTAAACAGGAAGGATAAACATTTAAACGATACTGCTTGGTAATGTGCCACACAAAAAAAGTGTATACGAATGATTCAGCAATGATTTTTGCTTTTCCAAATAAGGCCATTTTAAGAAACCATAAAACATTTTTATATGAGAACATCCTATGCACATTTACATTATTTCGTTATATTCTAACACGCCACCCCCCCAAAAAAAAAATCCAAACAAAATTAAACTGATACAAACTATTTTGAGCTTTTTTTGTTGTATGATCTCAAAACGTATCTATCTACGGACGGTTAACAGAAAAAAAACTTGGAATGACCTGAATTTATAAAACAATTTCACTATATTTTCATTATACTTATTTGGATTTGGTAAACTGGTAAACAAATTAGTAAGTTTTGGTTATATTATAGATTTTATTACAGTTATTATATCCACTGTACTTATAAAACGTGTATTCCATGATTTTATGATATCTTCTTTTTCTTGAATTCTACTTTCATAATTAATTGCTATCATGTCTTAAAGTTTTACAGAAAAAAAATAATAATTCATAAGAATGTAATGGGTTCTTGTGAGCACTGTAGATTATAATCATTATTTGTGCCAGTGGCTGAGGGGAGGATCTTTAGCACATGTTGGAGAAAATGTTATTTTTATGTTTTTAGAAACCTGACCAATAATGTTATTGAAAAAATAAACAATATGACGAAATGAATTAGATGTAATCTGTCAGACATACCTCCTTGTTTTTTTATTTTTTTTTTTTTCGCATGGACATGTCATATGGATAGTTTTTCTCAGTCGGTTTCTCATTTTTTACAGTGTTATTATTTATTGAAGAGTCTATTTTAATGAAGATTGTGTAACGGAATTTGTTTTGAGTCCTGATTGAGTACAACTGTGATATATATTACAAACCCGTGTTTACAAAACACAGGGTAAGAAAAACATATGTCAGCGTCTATAACAACGATAATGATCTATCGACCAAGCTAAGTATACACATGTGATTTCGTTTTAGGAGTACCTGAGAGGGACTTTGATTCTTTCCATAGCTTCAATTGTCCATTGCGAAAACTTTATGTCGGTGCTTACTTCATGCAGATACTGGAATGTATTAAATATTTACTGCGATGTCGGCCAGCAACGTTTCCACTGTATTTTGGATCAGGATAACGTACCAGGAATCGTTTACACTAAATGGACGACAATGCCCAGTGGTATGTAAAATTATCCGTTTGAATCCTCATTCACTCCAGAAGTTGCTAATTAACTCCCATTAAGTGTCATGGGTATTCATGTGATTCGCAATAAATGTACGTCCCATTATTATTATTCGTTTGACTTTATTTCCCTCCAGAGTATACATACACCTACCACCTGGTGCTTCGGTACAGCTGATAAGTTTATACCTAAGTAATATCCGGCACTGATAGCACCATTCAAATTGTAAATTATTCAAAAGTATTCAGTCTTGTATTATACCACTAAAAAAATATATCGAAAATTGCAGCTTAAATGGTGAAGTCTATATTAAAAACCCATATAACCTAGCGGGGAGGAGTGTTGCGAACCCTTTTTTGACCTGGGCGAGTTTAACTTTTATTTGATGAAGCAGAACATTAAAATTACACTGGCTAGAGTAATCGTTAATACTCGTCACCATACATACGAACGCATACAGTGATTAATAAAACGTTTACCCATGCAGCTTGTCATAATCGAAAAAGTAAGTGGAATCATCCGTATGGTAATCAAAAGGTTACTCCGCCCCGCCATATGACGCGAACCGGACAATAACAGAAACGATCGTCTTGAGCATTATAATTTTGGTATTATGTTTATGATATTTATAACCACCAGGCCGTTACCACTGCTGATGGATCGTTTGAGTCCCCGAGGGTATACATAAACATAGTACCTGGAATGTCGGTACCAGGTGATAATCTTATATTATATAATTTTTAGGACTGATAACACCATTTAAATTCTAAATTATTCAGAAGCTAAAATAGACATCTTTACTCTGTGGTTACTCTTAGACGGATTGGGTTATGTATTTAGATGTATTTTATGGCCTTGTATTATACCATGTTACCTTTGAAAATATATTCAAAATTGAAGATCAACTAATGAATAGTAATTGACAGAAACGAGTGTCTTGAGCATTATAACTTTGGTATTATGTTTATAATATTCTATCAGAATCAGTCAAACTTTCTCACTCAATTCAAATTATTTGTGTGTGGTTCCCGGGCTTGTTTGGTTCAAATTGTATTCATCCCTAGATTGTTTGGTCCATGGGACGTTTCACCTGGGGCTGTCCACCACGGTGAAATATAAAATCAAATGCTGCAAGCAAAGGTTCAAGTACAACGGAACCTCGTTATTAAGATTACTAACTGACTAACTCCAAATTGGTCAGATTGGTGACGTTTACATTAAGCGAGGTTCTGTACTTATAAAATATTAATCAAGAAACTGAAACACTGTGGTCTCTTATACGAGGTGGTGTCCTAAACGAGGTGGTATATAGACGGGGTTTCACTCTTATCATATCATGATCTTGTAACACATCGAATATTGGTATTTAACCATTTCTGCGGCATACTCTTTTTCTATTCGTCAACATTGTGTGTGACATCGCATTATATTCTATAACAACGATAAATCAAAGTATAACAGCATATTCTAATGTTCAAAGGGATTATATAAGAAATATATTTATTGGCAAAATGTCTTGTTTATATTTAACATTTGAATGGAGGGGAGATCTTTGCCATAATACCTAGACGTGCACATTGGCACTAAATGACGATGATCCTGCAAAGATAACTCTAAAGAGCATACTAACCCTAAATGAGTTTAGTTTTATTTCAAATGCACATGGTCACAATAGGTGTAAAATAACATAGTTTGACAAAATCAATAAATTTATTTGAATACTATAAGAGCGAATCATCCTGTGTCTTGTTAATTACGCGACTTGCTACTGCAAACTATTCACGTAGGGTAGTTTACGCATTGTTACAACTTATCGCGAGCCTTCCTGTCTTAAACGATGATTCTTAGCACAATTGTGGGACTGGTAGGCGAGGGTTAATTTGCATCAAAAACTCTTCACGGCGTATTTAGTGTAAATCACCCCACGTGCCAATTTTTTACGTCCACAGTATACAGAAGTAGAGGGGAGTGTTCCACCTCATGATTAAGGATTACTATTTTTGGAGACGTATTACACTGTTTTCAATAAACACTTTTTCAGCGTCTATACACTTTGGCCAGAGATGTTTACGAGACCTAGTGCGACTTTTAAAAGAAGTCCCTTTATTTGACTGTCCAGAAAGTCATCAACTACATGTATGACGGCATTGCCCGTGTGGAAATGGGTACAGAGAATTGCCTTTTTTCAATTTTGATAGAATAGACGGAAGTCAGATGAAGTGAGGTCAGGGGATTAAGGTTGTGGTGTTAAATCAATTGAAAGTCAGAGTAGTCTATGACACACATGTCATGATAGATTGTTTATCATAAAGCTGTCATGTCAGCTTTTAAACCATTTTGATAAAATAAAAAAAAATAATATCGTTTTTGAAACATCGGCAGTGTTTTACTTCCGTTTGTTGTCACATTTGTTCAGTTTTCTTAATAGAAACAAGCCCCCCCCCCCCCCCAACCGATCTAAAAGGCGAGTTTGCAAAATCAATCGTCATTGTGTAACTACAGTCGCACAGAACAAATGTGTAAAGTAATGAAGTTTGAGTATAACTCACCTACATAAATATTGATATCAACAAAGTTCATTCACTCTATCTGGACATATATCCGACTAATATACAGTTCACAAGCATATAATTAATCTGTTTAAAAATGAGAATATCAAACATAATTTACATTTTTCATGAGAAAATCGTAAAACTATAAACAAAATTGAGCTTAAGACCACCTGGTATGATATGAATGGCCTCACTTCCGAAATAACGAATCAAAAACAAGTCAGACTAAGGTCTCGGAAATATTATATTCGAACATTTGGCTCGTTTTACGTGGCCACTCATTGTGAAAATGTTGATAGGAATGTTTCACAACCAAGTCTCTTATAACGTTTATGTGTTGTCATCTGTGGAAAAATATTAGAAGGGGTACCTTGTCCTTGGTCCAGTACGCGCGACCCGACTGCTCACTTTACCTAGTTCACAAGAATGTGTGATCTATGTAAACAACATAACGAAAGGGTGCAAATTACTGGTAGGATTTTATTTATTTTTACGTTCAAAGTGCATATTAATTTACGGATGCTAAAATAATGATTTTAAAACTAATTATTATATCTATCTATTACGTGTCTTGTTAGAAGCCTTTGATGCAAAATCAATGCGGATGTTTATGACTTTAGTAAAGTGTATGTTTTAATTGCATGTCATCTGCCCATTGTTTAACTTTGAAGGTACGGGTGTGAAATAACGGTCGTTCTGTGGCCTCGGCTTTTATAGCGGAATTGCGAGCCAATTACTATTGATAACACTAAACGAAAATGTCTGCCTGTGAAATAATAAATCGGGGGTGTTTCAAATGCATTGTATATTTGTATATGTCACCAAAACTAATTTCATTGAGAAGGCCTGGTAAATCGTGAGAACTTGTGTCCAATTCATTAGATTGTGTTCAATTCAATGTGTTTAAAGCAACAGTATGGTGGACTTTAGTGACCATTTTACGAGTTCCCACAGTGATAGGCCTTCCAGGACGGGGTCATCCTGAAGCTTCTGCCTACCATGCTTAAATTCTGCCAACCACAATGTTACAGTAGTATATCGCATGGTTCAAAATAAGAAGTAGTCCGCCAGTCAGAGAGCGATCACGTTTGCAGTTGACTAGTCAAGGTTGTGATTCAGTTAGTCTGCTTAACTAGTATACAGTCTGCATACGAGTTTTCAAAACATAATGTGTATTTTCCGCAAAACTCGTTTAGTGTGAACTCAAACCCACCGCGTTTCGATATATAGATCACTGCCATCTATACGGTATACACCAATTAGTAGCGTATCCATTACATGATACACAGAATGTTTATTAAAAGAGCTGAAAATGAGATTTAAATTAGGGCCTACATAAAACGTAGGTTGCTAATCGGCACATATAAAACATATAGTTATATACAGTGATGTGTGTGACAGTTATGGGGAAGGTCAAGTGTGTAAGAGGTCTATTTGTAAGTGGTATCTAAATTTAGGGCTTGACAACACCAAAATGTACCCATGCTCTTAAATATAAGAAATACTTTAAACAATTTAGTAACTGGCGTATGGTTTTGAAGCAAACCAGGAGAGTTCAAACATAATTTGGGTCACCAAAGATACGCGACGCCCAAGTATTGACAAGCAATTACACACGGTGAACAGCGTTTTTCTTTGATGAGAAGAGTCTTGTTATTGGAATTCCGATGCCAAAATGCAGAACAGTCAGAGGAAAGTTCTATAAAACGCTGGAATTACTAGAACATTTTCTGTCCGAAAAAAGGGACTCCGGTACATCGGAATCGTGCATGATAATGCACCCGCTCACAAGAGGCGCATTGTGACCAGACATTTTTAGTCAGAGAATGTTACGGTCCTCATACATTCTCCGCATTCACCAGGTGTGCCACTGCGACCTTTGCTACTTCCCAAACTCATATATAATCTATCTGGGAAAGAGATGCAATTCGAGAAATGCCCTTGGATCGACTTTTTATCAGTATATATGTATAGTGTTCACAACAACAAGTAGATTGATCGGGTCAAGGTGTATTCAGGTTGATGGGGGTATCTTTAAGGGCTGAACAAGTTACAATTATCAAAACATTTGTGGTATATGAGAAGCAATGCAATGACATTACTTTGGAACACCCCTCGTAAACATGAGCAGTAAATAGGGAAAGCGTCGAGCATCAATATTCCCTAATCAGCCCATTACATTTTTCTGAAATCAAACTTAGATAATAGTTGATTTGACTCGTGTTCATAAGGATGTAAAAACAAACAAATAATAATCATAAACTACTTATTCTGTAAATCTGGTGCCGATCAGGTAAATACAAACCAAATTGGTAATTTGTTATACCACTTCGGGGGTAGTTAATTTTCCATTGGACTAATATTTTTGTTCCAACTAGTCCAACTGACTGAGACAAAAATACTAAATTTGACCCCTGATATGAAGAGGCACCCTACTTTAGTGTTACTACCATGCCAGCATGTATAACCTTAGGTTCTGGACCTTTCTTGAATTAATATTGAATCTTTTTTCTCTCGGCAATTTTCTCCGTTATCCTTAAAGCTGTCATCTCAACTTTTAAACCAATTTAATTTAATAAATAATAATAATGATAATGTTTTTGAATCATCCCTAGTGTTTTACTTCACTTGATAGTCATATTTGTTCAATTTTATGAAACAAGTCCAAACAACCGATATTAAAGGCGAGACTGCACAATCAGTCGCCATTGTCTAAATACAGTCGCATAAGACCAACATGTGAAGTAATGAAGTTTGAGTATAACTCACCTTCATGTCAAAAATAAATATTGATATCAACAATGTTCATGCACTCTATCTGAACATTTTGTCGGCTAATATACAGTAATTATTCAGTTTTAACATGATGATATCAAACATAATTCCAAATTCCCCATGCGAAAATCGTAGAATTATACATAAACGGTACCTCAGACCACCTGTTTATTTTATGAATGTCTTCACTTCCGAAATAACGAATCAAAGACATGTCAGACCATGGTCAATTCGGAAACACTCGGGCCGTTTTACAGGATCTACTGAGTATCTAATTCGAATGTTTCACAGCTATGACTCGTATTATTTATTTGATGTCGTCTTTGTAAAAAACATATCAGAAGGTGTACCTTGTCTTTATCAAATGTTGCGCGACCCGACTGCTCTAATTACCGAGTTCACCTGAACTTGTGGACGGTATGTAAACACCATTACCGGAAAAGGTGGGCAGATTACTGGAAGGATTTTATTTATATTTACGTTCGAAGTGAATATTATTTTACGGTTATTAAAATAATGCACTAATTTAGAACTAAGTATAAAATATATTTATTACGTATCTTATTGAAATATTTTTCATGAAAAAATTAATGTTTAATGTTTATGATTTAAGTACCATGTATGTTATGATTACGTGTCATCTCTCCATTGTTCCTCTTTGGGGGAACAGGTGTGAAATAAAGGTCGCTTTGTGGACTTGCCTTTTATAGCAGAACTGCGAGCCAATTTCTATTGATAATATTAAAAAAGGCCTGCATGTGGAATAACAAATCGGTGGTGTTTCAAATGCATTACTTTTTTTAGAATTCAAAACGTGTTTAAAAGTTATGATGACAGCTTTAAGTCACTTGTCCCGTTTAATTTAGAATGTTATCTCTTCGACAAAAATGGCCAAATGACATCGTCTGTTGGTTACACAGGCTTAATCGTAGAACAGGGGTACTGGATATGGGCAACCATGCTAAACTCCCCCAACACAAGGCTCAAAACTTATCAATCAGCTCTCGTGTTATCAGATAGATGTACTCAAGGAGCGCGTGCTAAAAAAAAAGACAACACATACAGGGTAACAGTGTGACATACTTATTTTCACATGGTATGATTCGTATATCTGTTCACAGCATTTCTTCGATATTGCCTGTCCAGGGATTGCGACATTAATGGGTAGTTTTCAGATATAGTATAGTATACCGAATCCGTACCAGATTGACAGAATAGGTAGTTTTTTTTTTAATTTGGCGGTATGACTGGTTTGTCAATATATCAAGGCTTTGTATTTTCGAGTCTCGTCGTTTTTAATCCCCGTTGTATATCATATCATGTTTACAACTCACTATCGTATTTTTTTTTTTTTTTTTTTTTGTCAGTTGTTTACGTTTAAACAATTTGATCACCCTATTAAAATGGCCAAATTTAAAACGTCTTAAATATGTAGCAGTAGAAAATCCACATGTCGACGGCCGGGAAATCTAGATTTGTCACATTTATGTTCACTTCCCTGGTTTTTGTTTAAAATAACACTTTGGAAGGCCGGTAATACATACATTTTAAGTTCATATATCTAATCTACTCATAATTATTTCTTGACGTGTGATAGTTGTTTTTTATTGAATTTCCAACTCTAACGGATGCATAACACACGTAAGCTGGTCCCTGCCTGACTTCTACAGTTTGTTCATGCAACAGGATATAAGTTTATAACACTCGATAT
>BROG01001991.1:12500-19339 GCA_030159075.1 Atrina japonica | reverse complement strand
GACGATCGTTTCTGTCAGTTTGACGTCATTAGTTGAGCTCCAAGTTTAAACAGAATTTCTAAAGGAAAAGGGCAAATAATAAATATAAATGCATAACTTAATCCGTCTAAGAGTAACTACTGTAAAAGGACGACTTTCTTTCCTTTTGAATAATTTAGAATTTAAATGCTGTTATCAGTGTCAAATATTACTTTTGTATAAGATTATTAGCTGGTACCGAATATTACTCTAGAAGTTTGAAACTGTACCTTATCCTTCTGCAAGTGTACACTGCTGTATAACAATATAAAGTAACGTATCCCGATAAAGTCAAATGACGCAGCGCCCCCTGTCATATTACGGTCAGATATATTGAGTCAGGCGGCATACATGGCTATTTTTTTCACATCTAGCAGAAAAGAAAAGTATAGAAAAACAATAGTACACACACGCACACACACACAGACACACACAGACGCACACACATACACACACACATATATATATATATATATATATTTATATATATATATATATATATATATATATATATATATATATATATATATATATATATATATATATATATCAGCAGTCCATTACTCTAGAAGTATTCAACTGTACTATTAAGCCATTAGACATGATCAGTGCCCTTTCGAAGGTGTGAATTGCTATATATAGTAACGTGACCCGGTAAGGTCATATAACGCAGCGCCCCCTGTCCTATTTCAGTCAAATATGTTGAAATTGTTATGATGCATAATGGGATATAATTGTTATCCAAAAAAATTACTCACGATATATGGCATCTATTTGGCATCTATTTGGCCTATAAACTGCTCGAGATATCCCATAGAAATATGACAGCCGAAATCTGCTCTGATCATACAACACGTTCATTCACCTATTGTTAGCTAAATTTCCACTTTACATTCTATTTCCTCTGTTTTCCTTTTATAAAATTCCCGTAGGCAAGTTAAGCATTTAACTTTAGTCAGTGCAGACCCGAACGGTAAATACCCGTCGCTGACATCTGACGAACCTCCTTTGTATTAGGATTATAAACATTATAGACCCGACTTTAGATAGCCATTATCACCTATTGTCTTTTCTAACTTTTACATATTTTGTATATAGGGCCTATAGTTTGAGTTTGATAATAAATTTTGAGTCTTTGTCTCTAATTTGAGAAGGAACGTCCAAGTTGAGCTGTTCACCTGTAGACATATTCACAAGGGGACAAAATTAACATGTACATATTGTATTATTTTTGTGCCTTTCATTTTATCCTATATTTTACAATTCGATACTGTGGTACACAAGATAAAATCTTAAGTGTTACGGACCCAAAAGGCTGCACTACACTCAATACAACATTAATGACTGTTACCTCATAGCATGCCGCTTATACCACCAAAACGTAAAGCTCGGTTGCCGTGAATGCTACTTATCTTCCCTTTAATCACAAGACGGTAGCGGGCGCATATCAAGTTTCATAGTACCATTAGGTGTTGCATACTTCTAGAGTAATAGACTTCTGATACATATATATATATATATATATATATATATATATATATATATATATATATATATATATATATATATATATATATATATATACGAAAACAAGCAGTAAACTCACTCAATATAGTCACAAATTTTCGGACCCCCTTGGCCTTTACCGAGTGAATGACAACAATATCTATATGAGTTACTTAGTATCAAGGCTGCATAATAAACAGATTCATTGCAAATAAATATATATATATAATAAAAAAATAAATAAAAAATTGCTCAGTGCCACCAAAAAAACTTTTCACATCCTTTTTCCACAGAACACTGGAATATGGTATATTTTCCCAGATGAACCGCTAGGTCCATCATCTTCAAAAGATTTTATGCAGAAAGATGAAGCAAAACATACTCTTATTCACAAATTCTACAACAATGTTGCCCATTCCAACGTAGTGGTATGTATATTTTCTTCTGTCTGCAAAATAGTTTCAAGAAAGGTTGAAAATATCACATTCTTTTTTGTTCTTTCATCTGTAGCTGCTGTGTTAAGAGTTTACAGGTAAAAACGCTTACAGAATGAGAAAAACGAGAATTTAATATTTTCAATTATCTGCGAAGGAACATTTATATATATATTACATTATAGTATATATATATATATATATATATATATATATATATATATATATATATATATATATATATATATTACATTTTAGTATATATATATATATATATATATATATATATATATATATATATATTACATTATAGTATATATATATATATATATATATATATATATATATATATATATATATATATATATATATATATATATATATATATATTAATGTTTACCTTGTTCCTCAGTTTACAGTTTTATTATTCTCAATTTATTTTATATATATATATATATTTAGAGTGGTTTAACATTCGACAAGAGAATAGATAAAGATGGAAAAGCTTTTGGACATAATGAATATGATCCATGGAACGATCCACTTGATTCCAGTAGCGGAAGAGCTGTCCTGAGATTTGAAAAACTAACAGGTATCACATTGAGTTGTTTCCTTTTTCCAAAACGTAATTGATGAACTCGATTGTTTGTTTTAGTGAATTTTGAAAAAAAAGATCATTTCTTCATATCATCAAATCATTTTAGGAAATTAAAAGTTCACCACTCATATATCAAGGCTAATATGTTTATTTCCAACCTGATATTTGTATCAAATTGAAAAAAATATATATTGCAAAATACGAATTAATGAATGACTTTTTGTTGAAAATTATTTATCCAAAACACATACAATTCGTTGTTATTTTATAATTTAAGTTGGTCCATTAACATTTTTAATAATTTACGATATGTGACCATTCTATGACTTGTGTTGTGTCTATTTCATATTCAGCGTACAAAAACATGCTTCAAAATGCTTGGATCCGCTCTGAGGACACAGAAGTAGTCTCTTCTTCGTGAGTTCGATTTCATTTGCAAATAATTTAATTTTAGTATAAGACAGCAACTTTGATTGGCCGTTGTATTTATTGTATTTTTCGATAAAATGGTTAGGTTCCTTAGACACGCCCACTTCCGGAAATGATATAAATAGATGAAGTTCCCAAGACTACTAATTTCATTTTAGCCACCAAAAATTGTCGACTGGACTTCAATCTGTCTAACTATTCATGTCAACTGCATCCTTCACTTAAAGTTAAATAGGTAAATTTCTTTGATATGCATCCATCGTTACATTGTTTGTCACCTCCACTGATTAGGAATGGCTGACTAACATTTTATTTCGCGGTTGCCAAAGGGCAACCGACAATAGCGGATATATTTTTCCACTTTCATTGTTATGTTCAGTTGACGTTTCTAGTTAAAAATTAAAATGATTAAAATGTGAAGCAAATTTATTATTTTCTTGAATTAAATCATAAGTATAAAGTGTGCACCGCGTCAATCCGTATTATTTCTCAATATATTTTGCTAAAGTTAATTCTTAAATAATTTAAAGCATTGTTTAGAATTTTGTATTACATACTTTTTATTATTCATCAGTAGATTCACCATAACTTCAGTAGTAATTAAACCCTTGGATGTGTCCGATTCTCATAAGATGAATGATTTTACTCACTTTTCGGTTATGACCAGCTGTATGGAAATACGTTTTATTCATTACTGGATACTCTCTTATGTATGATGACAAGTAGGAACGATGACTCTAGTCAGAGTAATTTTAATGTTATGCTCTATTACCTAAGATTTAAACTTGTCTATGTCAAGATGGGGTTCACGAGACTCAACCCCGCCGTGTTATATGGATATACTGTACAGATTATGAGGATTAAAATATGTTCACATTTCAAATCTTTTAATGGTGTATATTTCAATATTTAGTACTTGGTTAACATTGTCTTACATTTACCCATTGAACGAAAGGTTCCAAGTCTTTAGCTTCGTCTTAGAACCCGACTTATGGCGATCATTGTACAAAGAATTAGGACTTGTGACTCACGGCCATGCCTTGTCTTTATGATTACACAGGCGCAGAACACATTCTTCAGAATGCTTCAAGACTTGACCTGGGTAATGCTGATAAAAAGTTCTGTTATAAGGTCAATCAACGTAAGACAGGACTTGCAATCATCAAACAATATAATTTAGTCTGTTTTTTCAAACAATTTCTCAAAATATTTCACGTGTTCTTGATAAAAACAAGAACGATTAAGGATTTACGACTGCCTAGACCCAGTCGGAATTTTTTTCGTGAGTCGGTAATCAGAAACGTTTAATCGTATTACTGGGTTTACAAAATTTCCCCTTTTACGACCTCTTATGAAACGATGCCCAATTCCTTTCTGATGGTTCACATTTCAATCTTTTTGACGTTCACATTTTAGAATTTCTGACGTTCACATTTCAGATTTTCTGACAGTACACAAAATCTCGTATTTGCCAGAAACAGAAATCAAAAGTAAGTGGTTTATATTCTTTTCTTAGTACATTGTATTCTATACTTTCAGTATATATCTATACTGACTATAGATATAATACGGTGACCACAGTTGTAGTATTGACCACAACAAATGCTCAAGATGATCGTTTCTGTCAATTAGACTTCATAAGTTAAACTCCAATAGATGTATATTTTTAAAAGAAAGAATGGTATCATGCATGGTCAAATAATAAATCTAAGTGTTTCATGAGTAACAAAACAAAATGCATATGATCTTTGTTTGTTTTTTTTCACTGTTCGAAAAGTTTAATTATTTGTTCTATAACACATGCGGCTGTCTATGTATCTCCAGCGGAAATACATGTTATCAAATGTCTACAGAAAAATGTCTAAATATTATATTGGAAAATATATTTTCTAAATGTTTACAGGGAAAATAAAGCCGCACAATACCTTAAAGAGAGTGTTATGTTGGGTGTATCGCCGAATAAAGGAAAGGAAACAGTCAAAAGCCTAGCACAATGGGGTACCACGAAGGACGTCGATACAACATCGTTACTGTAAAAATAATTGTACTTCTCATATCTATATATAAATATGTACATATGATAAATCTATCTCCACCTCCACTTTTACTTAGACACATACGTAAACAAAGCAACGTACATATACACAGAGACGCATACATATAGACATATATACATTTGCACGAATACAAACATACTTGCACAGATACGTATACTCTGTACATAAATACATGTAGATATACACAGATACATATACGTATAAACAGAGACATATATGTATAAACAGATATATATATCTATAAACAGACATATACGTATAAACAGACATATACGTATAAACAGATACATATACGTATAAACAGAGACATATACGTATAAACAGACATATACGTATAAACAGACATATACGTATAACCAGATACATTAATGTATAAACAGAGACGTATACGTATAAACAGATACATATATCTATAAACAGACATATACGTATAACCAGATACATATATCTATAAACAGACATATACGTATAAACAGACATATACGTATAAACAGAGACATATACGTATAAACAGACATATACGTATAAACAGAGACATATGCAAACACAAATTAAATCTCATTGAAAAATAAAAACGTACACATATATATTATATAAATTATAAATATCATATATGATATTAAGGTTTTGAAGTCGCTGCTTTTTGAAATGCTTCTATATATATCCTTCGAAAACATTATATTTTTCAATGCTTTTAAGTGTAATAGATTTTTAAAATGAACGAAAAGATTTTATATGTGTTCATTATAGGAATACACCTCGACAAGGATTTGTTTTCTACTTCGGACCGGTGTTTGTTCAGGATTCCTGGTTCAGTCATTTTACTCCAACTACAAATTATACAGCAGGTGCTTTAGGCTTTTTCCGGAATAATCCCGGGTTCAGCTCTCCAAACAGTGCCGTTAAAGGGCTCAAATTTGGATTTACAGACCCACCGGATGCGGTATTATTTAGTTTGTCTTCGTAAAGTTACCTGTATGCGTATCTATATATATTAATGATAATTTAACTCTACTCTTATAAAAAGGATTCCTGTTTCTGACTCAAATTCCGGATACATTGTAACCGGGTTATCTCCTCCACCTTTAAAAGCTGGTCACCACCACATAACTGAAAAATTGTGGAGTGTGGCGTAAAACACTATTCAAAATTCAAACTTCTGTCTCAAATTCACCTTACCTTTGCTATCCTTAAAAGGGCACTAGCTGTGTTTTTTTTCAAAATTTGTTTCTTTTTTTCTACTTAGATTGATAGACGATAACAAAAAGAGCAATACACAGCTATAAAAATTCTTATATCACTACATATTTTGTGCAAATTGCTTGAAATACCCAGGTTTGGCACTGTTTCACTTGTAATTGATGTACACATCCTTACTATTTGTATATGAATACCTTACTCGACTCGACTTTATTTTCACAAAATATATCAGAATATACTATATTTTATGTTTCTGTATAGATCCTATTTCTTATGTTACTTGTACATCAATTACAAGTAGTAAAAGTAGTAAAACTCGAGATAACTTTTGGTTAACACAGACAATGCCCCTTAAAGTAGAAATTAAGAAGTACCAATGGATAATCGAAACTGAAAGTCAATAAGAACACGACAAATCAGATACAAATGGTCTCAGCATAAGAGAACAATTGCGAATCCCAAACGAGATAAGAGCAGGTGTGCGGAAAGAGTCAGAGTCCTCTGTAGGGCATGCCACAACCGAACCTAATGCTACATGAAAACCTCTTGTGTTCGGTGAAAAGGTCTAGTTCGGTAAAAATGACATCAGTTACTTTT
>BROG01001991.1:0-7500 GCA_030159075.1 Atrina japonica | reverse complement strand
TCACCAAAACATTTAGAAACCGTTTTGCTTCAATTACAGAAGTGTTTTTGTGATCCCTTTTAATGCATTTTAACTTTTCCATAAAAAAAACCCTAGTCATGACCAACAAAGAAACAATTTAAAACAAAGTATAAAACAGAATAACACAACAAATCCAGGAAAACCAAATTTGTTTCTTTATATTTCAAGGTCTCTTAATGTTCCAGTTGGAATATGCATCCCAGATGGTATGAAGTTGAAAAATTTGAAAAGCCCCCCGTTGGAGTTATGGGGCATAAAGAAATGGGAAGAAGTTCATAGTTTAGATGCAGTACTGGATGATACCACTGGCAAAAAATACTTTAACGACACAAGTAACAGGTTCTGGATTACTAGATATACATACTAATTGATTTAACTTCAAACATGAAATTCAATATAAAAAACTTGAAGTCTGATTATGTATGCATATATTTTTTTTCTGTCATGATGAGTCCAAACGAATCTGACCAATCCAGTATACAATCTCTTGATTTTCCAATCGTACCATGAAGAGATCTCACTGAGGATTTCTGTTTTTATCTATCGTATAATATTCACATTTATTGATGGTATTACCGTTCACTGTATTGTTTCAAGGCAATTAATCCAAATATAAGACGGACGGAGTTTAAAAATAATAATAATTTGTTAATTTAAAAAGTGTTTTATGCCATACTCAACAATTTATCATGGTGGCGGTCAGTTTTAATTGTACAAAAGAAAATCCGGTTCCAGTGTACCTTGGAAGAGACATTTGAATTCCCGCTGGTACAGTTGCAAATTTCCTCATAAAATCTGCTTAGGCTCAAGCGGGACAAGAACACTTTGTATTTTGTACTCGATAAAGTAATGCATATCACATGAATTCGCCACAAAATCAAACGTTTACTCGAATAAGACTTTTGCCATAAAGACCACAACCTTTGAGAAGGGTGCCTTAAGGGAAACGGTAGAACTTATGTCCAGCCCACTCTTAACTCTAAAGAAATATAAACATATCTTATGATGAATTAAAATTGTCTCCCGACCCACATTCCTTCAAACAATTTGATAAGTATCGTTTAGATATTTGATCATTTAGACTTTACATTTTATCCATTTTCAGTATCATCTTTGTAAACTTCCAAAACAGCAAAAATTTCGAAGAAGCCGAACACACCGACTGTCCTGGTTTCCAATGCGCAAAACTGACAGTGGAATTTGAGTCAGATACAGAAAGTAAAGGACCTAGTTGTAACCGTAATTTCTTCCACTCTGCATATAATTCTGCATCAAAAGTTGATTTCGGTGACATGCTACCAGTAGATGTTCCGCCAAGGGTCAGTATAGTTATGCGTACATGAAATCATATTAAAAGCGTTTTTTCGTATTTTCATCATGAACTATGTTTCTTTTCTAATTTTACAAAAATGCACAGAAGTCAATGTCTTTAAATATTTTCTTATTCGATAATAACACACAAAATGTTCCAGAATATTTATTTTTCTAAGTTTAAGTTACTTGACTTCTAAAGTATGTTGATAATAAGTCCATTTGCAGCTGATGCATCTATTTCAATGCTATTGTTTTACATGAGATATTTTTGTTTCTTATAATTTCTAATTATTTCATTGATTATGGATATTGCTAACCTACAAATCGAACCATAGATTACATTAAAGTTATTTTAAAACAATTAATATTAAATATAATAATATAATAAAATATTGTCGTTTTTCAGAAATGGGGAGCTGGATCAACACGACCGTTTACTGTGAAATAGAATTTACTCTATCAACAGTCAAATTTGATACATGTATTAATGTCAATAGAATATACAGAAGCATCATCCATTTTGTTATTGGTTCACTCATCTGGTATACATAAAGTAAAATCTGCATGTATAAGGATTGCCTGTTTGTAAAGGCTAGTTTTGAAGAGTACCATGACTGCATACTCTAATTTAAACCTGCGTAGAAGGGTCACCTGGACATAAAGGTCAATATTTTCTGTTCCAATGGGTGACCCCTATATATATATTTTACTGTTTATATATATATATATATATATATATATATATATATATATATATATATATATATATATATATATATATATATTTATATATAGATTCAAATCATTAAACGAAGTATATAAAGCAATAACATGACTAACAACAAAATGCAGTTGGGATGATCCGTCTTATCATAGGCTAAAAAGATTAAGATTACAAATACACAAATGCACACATACACATACATGCATATACAAGCACACACTCATATACATATGCACGCAAACAAACTTCGACACACACATTCACACAGCTGGAATAATAATTAGATGCTGCTACGTGCTACATAATTAATATTAAATTTTTGAAATAAAGTTAATAATTATAACACTCAACCACACACACACACACAAACACACACACACACACTCTATAAAACTATATATATATATATATATATATATATATATATATATATATATATATATATATATATATATATATATATATATATATATATATATATATATAATAACAACCCAAAAGATTCAAACACTATATATATATATAGTGTTTGAATTTTTAGGTTGTCCTATATTTTTTTTAATTTTTGTTTCATTTAATTTCATTTAGTTTTTCATCTACTCGTAAATTATCTTAACCTTTATATGCTTCGTAAAGAATAACTAACTCGTGCCTACTTTACTAATAATGAACATTCGAACTTCATTTGTTTTTGTTTTCTTTTTGTATTGGGTAAGCATCTTTATATTATAAGAGGAAATCTTATTTAAAAATCATTGTTTTAACACGTTTCATATTCCAAATACACCATACTAACAGCAACACTATAAGATATTCTAGTCTTATCATAGCCAGAAAATTGTCCTCAGTGCCTAAGTCGATTATTATGTAATCTTGATTATATCAAAATGGCATTATATACATACATTCTAAAAAGTGCTTTTTCCAAAACAAAAACTTCTAAATATTATTGTTGTTTGCCCTATCAGCTTATGAGCCCATGTAAACGCAGTGTGTTATTTGTTGGTCAGTGCAATAAGACAATTGACCTTCACGTATTATTTCGTGTACTTGACGAAGGGTCACTACATTTAATGAAACGAAGGCCTAGACCTGATACGTATGGACTTCTTCACGATCAATGCGGTCCTTATCATTTTACCTGGGCACTTTCGGATGGCATCAGGACATTGTTTGCAATTTTGTTTTTGTACCCAATACAACTCTTACACATTCGAAAAACAATTCGTACTCCTATACGATTTGTCTTTCATTTTGTGAAGTGCTTATGCGCATGTGAAATTACTGGGACCACATTTAACGTTAAAATAATAATGATAATCAAACGCTTGATCTTCCGGTTGCTTGGCAATTTGAACGACTGTTATGAGGTCAGACTTACCTTAAAATATGCCGGCAAAAATCAAGAACACAATAAAGTAAACTTATAAATTTTATTAACAATAACAAAGTAAAAAATTAATCTGAATGACAGTTTACAGTAATTAAAATCACAACTCACAGTTCAATTCCAGTTCAGAGATCCTCATGAATACACAATCAATTCCAGTCCGAATGTAATATTAAAAGGATCCACTTGAATACGAAATAAATCTGTATGTAATAATGATGTGCACTAATCTCGCATAAATTCCGATATACAAAAAATGGTCTGCTCTCCTATAACTTGGTCTCAAAAATAGTCTCAACTGCTCTAAACTTGTTCTAAATTTCACTTGTCATATCCCAAAGACCTGGCCGTCTCTCTCTCTCTCTCTCTCTCTCTCTCTCTCTCTCTCTCTCTCTCTCTCTCTCTCTCTCTCTCTCTCTCTCTCTCTCTCTCTCTCTCTCTCTCTCTCTCTCTCTCTCTCAAACAATTCTAGAAATCACTAGATAGGAACAATACAAAATGGTCTTTCTACAAAATTCAGGAAAGTCCCTATGGCTAAATATAGTAACATGATGAGAGAGTTAAAATGTCCTTGAACAAACACACAAACAACTGATCTTCCAGAAAGGTCCAGATGCACTAACTTCAACAAGTACAAATAATTGTAAACAAGCACACATTAACCCTCATAACACCCCCCCCCCCCTAAAGACAAGTTTGAATGTAAATGAAAACTTTGATATAAAATCATACAGTCGAACAAGTAGGATCACATACATCCATGTAAAATAAACACTTTCTGTGTGATATAAATAAACTATTACATGTAAAAATCAAATACATAAGTCAATCACATTTAACCCGCTCTTGACAAAGCATCTTATAAAATATTGTCTTTTCCCTTAATGTGCTTTGTAACAACAAACTCCACCGTGTAAGTATCTGATTTTTGTTTGACATTTTGTTAAGAAAGGTGAGAGGGTTATGATCTGTATATGCAAGAATAGGGTGCAAAATAACATTCAAATAAACATCAACATGTAGTAGCGCCATTAACAAACCAAGGCACTCCTTCTTAATTGTAGAATCCTTTCTTTGACTCTTTGTTGTTGTTTTTTTAGAAAAATAACAAATAACTCTATCTACATTATCACAAACGTCTTGAAATAAAGCAGCCCCGACTCCTGCATCACTTGCATCAACAGTGAGTTTAAACTGTTTTGAAAAGTCTGGAGCCGAAATAACTGGACTATTGATAAGTAGGGATTTAATTTTACTGAATCTTGGTCCATTCAAACTACTTTCTTTTGTAAGAGATTCGTAAGTGGGCTTACAAATGTGGAAAAATTAAAGAAAACTTTGCAATAAAAGCCCACCATACCCAAAATATCATTAACTCTTTCTTATTTGTTGGAATCGGGAGCTTGTCAATTGCTACCACCTTAGCCATTATAGGTCTAACATAACCTTGACCTACTTTGTGACCTAAATAATTTACAGTATCATGACAAAATTCACTCCTAGCTAAATTCACAGTCAAATTCACTATAGCTTATCTGTAGAATAAGGAACTCATAATCTTGAGGTGATCATCCCAGTTTTAACTATATACGATGACATCGTCAATGCACGCTTCGCAGCCCACTAGATCTTGAATTAGTGAATGAATTATCCTCTGGAACGTAGCTGGTGCGTTTTTCATCCCGAAAGGCATAATTTTGTATTGGTAGAGTCCCTCGGGCATCATGAAAGCTGATATTTCTTTGGCTCTTTCACTTAATGGTACTTGCCAGTAGCCTTTGAAGAGATCGAATTTACTGACATACTTTGCACTGCGAATTTTATCGATACAGTAATGAATTCTGGGGATCGGATATGAATCACTTTTGCTGGCTGCATTCACTTTGCGAAAGTCAGTACATAAGCGATGAGTACTATCTGGCTTTGGTACTAAAATACATGGAGAGCTCCAGTCGCTATTACTTGGTTCAATAATGTCATTGTCTATCATGTACTGTAACTCTTTGTGCATGTACTGCTGTTTTAACGGATTAAAATGATAAGGACGCTGTTTGATTGGCTTGGCATCGCTTATTTCTACGTCGTGAACAGCTGCATTAGTTTTTCCAGGAACATCAGGAAATATTTTCACATATTTTCGAATTAAATCTCTTCTTTGTGCTTTTTGGTTCGCATTCCGATGTTTCAATTTGTCATCAATATTGGCGATAATTTTGGAATTTTTCAAGTGGATACTCTGATGACAGTCCTTCTCCGAAAATTCCACACAACAGTTACCAACATCACTGACATTTACAGAATTCAGAGAAATATTGCTAACTGTGGCTAAGGTGGAAACGGATTTTACAGGATTATTTCAAAATACTCATATTATCTCTATATATATACTCTAAATTTTATAAACATACTACCAAAGTTATAATGCTCAAGACGATATCATTTCTGTCAATTAGACTTCATCAGTTGAGCTACAGTTTAAAAGTAATGTGTATTTTCTAAAGAGAAAGTGGTATTATAAAAGGCCAAATGATATCTCTAAAAGTATAGCCGAAATTCATCTAAGAGTACCCACTGTAAAAAATTACTATCTTAGCTTTAGAAAAATTTTGAATGTAAGTGGTGTTAACAGTGCCAAATATTACTTTAGTATAAGATGAACAGCTGGTACCGAAATACCAGGTACTAGGTTTATGTACACCCTCGGGGACTCAAACGGTCCACCAGCAGTGGCAACGACCTAGTGGTTATAAATTTTATAAACATACTAACAAAGTTATAATGCTCAAGACGATATCGTTTCTGTCAATTAGACTTCATCAGTTGAGCTCCAGTTTAAACGTTATGTGTATTTTCTAAAGAGAAAGTGGTATTATACAAGTTATACAGTTCTAGAAATCACATAAAAATGGTCTTTCTACAAGATTTAGGAAAGTCCCTTTGGCTAAATATAGTAACATGATGACAGAGTTAAAATGTCCTTGAACAAACACAGAAACAACTGATCTTCCAGAAAGGTCCAGGTGCATTAAGTTCAACAAGTACAAATAATTGTAAACAAGCACCTATCTACCCTCATAACACGACCAAGAGCGGTGTTTTTGTAAAGATAATCAAATTCTTCAGAGTTCATCATACAGGCACAAGATTGATCGAGGAGATGTTTGTGTCATTTTTGGCACTTTGGAGTAGTGAATAGTTCAGTATTTTTAGAGAATGAATGCATTTGGTGACAGTTATCGTAATTTAACATTGATATGTAACTTTTAAACTTAAAAGTGACTTAGATATTGGGATTTAGAAATACAAGTAAATTTCTATGACTGAGTACAACGATAACTTTATTTATACGTATACACTTTCTATACCTTTATTAATACAGGTATTATTTACGATATTGTGAAATTAAACTTTGTTACATATTAATGAAAAATGTGGAATCATGCCGGGGAGAAAATTTAATCCAAAATCAAATTTAACGCCATTAGATAACAAAAGTTTTGAATCGAACGAAAAATCTATAAGTGATGAAATGTCTTCTGAAATAAGCAAACAAAATCCAAAGAAAGGTAAAATAAATTCCTTCCAGATGTCCATGAATTTCAACCGTACGAAAGAAATAACTAGAGATTCAGTTGAAAATATATATCAGCAAATACAAACATGAATGAAAATAAAACATCGGATAAAGGCTATTCAGTCGATATTGGGAAGTGTTGTAACAAAAGAAGATTTGAGAGAAGAAATAAAACCCCTTGTAACTCAACAACAGACGCAAATTTCAGTTGATTGCATGAAAGACGAAATCACTTTCAAAACAAACGATTTGATTCAAAGGGTATAGGGTCGATTATTTCTGTTCATAACTGAAAACGACAATCTGACAAAAGAGATGAAATCACTAAAAATGAAATAGAAAAGAAAAAGGATCAGATTGAAACTGAAATTGATAAAGAAAAGGATCAGTTTGAAACTGAAATAGAAAAAGAAAAGGATCAGATTGAAACTGAAATAGAAAAAGAAAAGGATCAGATTGAAACTGAAATGAAAAAGA
>BROG01001990.1:0-19357 GCA_030159075.1 Atrina japonica | reverse complement strand
TACACTACAGAAGGTTAAAATGACGTCTCGCTACAATTATGTACCATTTTTAAGGACAAACGCTTAATTCGCATCTCATGTAACTTCCAGTCATACGTAATATGCACTCTTTTGGATAATGTCTATATGATGATATTTAAGGAATGAACCTAATTTGTATTATACAATAAAACATAACTAGGGGCAGTTTTACGCTTTATTATAAAAAATAACAGATACCACAGACTGAATCATCAGGTTATCCAGGACACAGTATACAGATCTGGTTAATATTCAACAAACACGAACCTCTGGAAATCTAGAGATGGTAACAGGTGTCATTGAGGCATAAGCATACCCGGTCATACCCGCAGTGAGTCACCGGTCAAAGTCAAATAAAATACGTGAGGAATAAATGCCCATCACATAATGGCGTAACTACTGGAGAGATTTATTGATAAAATATAAAAAAAACCGATACCAAAGTATAAATCAATATAATGTCCAGGACATCGATAGAAAATCCGGTAAAAATGGACATACACGGACCTCTGCAAACCAAGAGGTGGGAACAGGTGCCATGGAAGCATACCCGGTCATACCCGCTGTGAGTTCACGGTAAAGTCTAAATGAAATACGTGAAGAGTGAATACTCGTTACAATTGGTACAGACGTCTCAACGATCCAGAGTCGAGCGCGCTACCGACTGAGCCAGGCCGGCTCTTCTCTTTGTGAAACAGAGTAATCAAGACTATTATACCGACCGTAAAATTTGCGGAACGTTGACATCAAACGCGGTTTTCAACATCCCTGAGTCAATAATTTGTCACTGAGTAGTTTACCTCTGTACATGAAATGCTCATCTGTTGAACACGCCCTGGCATATTGGATCATATGTGAAATATAAACTCCATATGCGGGTGACTGTGAGATGTTACTACTTAAATATGGAAAATGTACGATGGAAAAGCCGAAATCGTCGCGTTTGTCTCATAGCTTATTTGTCAATTTCCCATCTTTGACTATAGTAAGTAAAATGTCTAAGTACGAAGCGTGTGTACTTGATTCTGTTGTATCTTTTATTTCTAGTTCGCTGGAATTCATCGCATTGACATATGTATGAAAAATGTCATTATTAACTGACAAAACGTCGTCAACATATCTAAATGTAAAATTAAAGGGCATTTTCTTCTTTTGATTTTTTTTTTGATTTGCAGTTTCTGAATGAAATCTCTATGTGTAAATAAAGGAACAGGTCTGCCAGTAAAGGGGCACAATTTGTTCCCATAAGAATGCCGATAGTTTGTTGAAAGATCACGTCTCCGAACATTACAAATATATTGTCTATTAGAAATTCCAGGATATAAGTATCTGGGTTCTCTCCTCCATCACTAAAACTGAGGCCATCATATAAATGAAATGTTGTCAACACTGGCGTAAGAAAACTTACGTTTTCAAGTTTAGGTATCTACTTCAATTGAAGTACCTTAAATAAGTTCTATGTTATTATCGTCGAAATTGATTATTGCTTGATAACAAGATCATACCTACATTATCTTCATTGAGGAGTCTGCATTCCACTATATCATTTATATTAAGACCTCACAAAATATTTGAGATAGCATATCTCTCTATTCCAGTCAATAGAAACAATTTCGGGGGGGAAGTTATAAATAGAATTTATTGAATTTCAATGAATGTTCAGCTTTATTTATTGAAATGAACACGGAAGGGTAGGGCATGTCATTGGCCATTATTGACAGACTGAGAAGATATTATAAACATAATACCAAATTTATAATGATACGACCACAGTTTCCGTCACTTAGACTTCATCAGTTGAGCTCCAATTCTAAATAGATTTTCTACAGAGAAAAATGGTATAGTACAAAGCCAAAATAATAATAATAATAATAATAATAATAATAATAATAATAATAATAATAATAAAAATAATAATAATAATAATAATAATAATAATAAAAATGATAATAATAAAATAAATCTAAATGCATAGCCAAATTCCTCTAAGAGTAGCCACTCTAAAACGATGACTATTTTAGCTTTTGAATATTCTAGAAATGGTATTATCAGTAATCAGACTGTTGTAATTGTTTTACAAATCTCAGTTTTTGAATTTGTATTTGGTATGCAGATATCTTCACAAACACGACTCTAACTTTTATTTATTTATCACCTGTATTAGACATTCTTCAGTATAAAGCTCTGTAGCTGAGACATCTACTTGTACTGCTGACCCGGTCTCCGGAATCTTCAGATTGAATAAACAACTGTAATCACCCTGACTGTGAAAAGCGTACTGTAACCTTGGCGACGTCACAAATCCTCCTTGTTCTATAAAATTGCCACCACAAACTACGGAATAAAATGCAGAAATATAGAAAACTATATTTTTAATGTTACACAGCACATCGTTAAATTAAATATCTTTATATAAAAACACAGTTTTCAGTTTTTATTTACATACACGCGAGACGTGTTTCACGTTACAAACGCCCAACGGGCAATGGACATTAAAATGTACATGTATTAAATATATATCATGAATCTTATATTGGTTAAGTAAAGACATGTATGAACGGTTGATGAAATAGATAAGATAACACTAATGTATGAAGCTTAATGCAAAGAATAAACCAAATTAGTTAGGCTACTTATTTGCATAATATTATATGAAATGTGTGGGTTTGTTCAATAATGGTTTAAATTTATCAATAAATCTTCTCCTTTGAGTGTAATATTCAAAAACTCATCTGTTTGATATATTGGCATGATTTTGACATCCCCTTTACTACATCGAACTCAAAATCATCTTGTTTCAATAGATAGATCACTAAAGCATAACACAGGTAAAATCTTGCTCACAAGTACACTGATATTTATACCTTGTACATAAATGCGTTGCGTATTTTTACAATATACAATCTATTTGTATGGGTGGATAAATGTAGGGGTTCTGAAAAGTGTACCCTAAATATGAAAAAGGCTTTCAAAAAATTAGTGAGGGGTGATAAGACATGTTTTTTTTTTTGCGGTATATATTTTCACCCCGAGGCACATATTGTCATCTTAGTTGCACATATTGTCGCCGGCGACAATATGTGCAGATGCCTCACGTCACATTTTGTCGTCCCTATTTTCAAATCAAGAAGATACTGAGTGGATAAGTAGTTACAATACATATGTAATTTCCTTATATGTATGATATGTTGCAGCATATGTTTTCATTGACGACAATTTATGTAATTTCAGACTGCAAAGTGTCACTGCAGACGGCAGACATTACAAAGGTTTACTCTCGGCACAAATTCTCCCCGATGACTATATGTGCAGCGGGACGACAATATTTGGAGTGTGAAGTTATACATATTGTCAACGACAATATGTGCTGGGCGACAATATATGCCACAGCAGGGTTGACTATTTTGAACCAAAGCAGAATTGTTCCAGCCGAACTTGGGACACCGTAAATACGAGACACCCCAATGTTGCCAAGCGATTATGCAGGGTGAACAAGGTTTTGTTTATATTTTCTTCAATGACAAGGGTCTCTGCATGCAAAATCCGGTGACAAAAAGCAGTACGGTCAAAGGAAAGTTGTATAAAAACGTTGTTCTGAATAAAATAAACGACTACTACAACTACGACTTTTGCATTATACATGCAATGCACCCGCTTAAAAGGCACGCATTGTGACCGATTTTTGTTGGAGTCAGAGAAACTTATGATCCACCTACACATTCCGTTTTTTTCTAGATTCGGTCCCTTGCGACTCTTTTTGTTTCAAAATTCAAGTACCATCTATCTGGAAAGGGGTAAAATTCGAGAAACGCCGTTGGATCTGTTGTTTCATTATTTGAATAATCTCCTACTGTAAAGTCAGGACTCTGCTTCCAAATGCTCAAAAGGTATATTAGGGCAGACGGAAAGTAATTGAAGGGCAAAGCAAGTTAAAATAAGCAAATAATTTGTAGTATTTGAGAAGCAATGACATTATTTTTGGAAAAGCCCTCGTACAATGCAATGCTATCTGCAGTCAGATTGACAAATGACAATCACCAGTGTGTGCCCTGATTTTATCAGACGTGTTTTAAAAACAATGAATGTTCAATGATGTGTTCAGCATATGAACACTTCATATGCAAATGTAAACTACTCACTGACAAATTATTGACACAATGATATCGAAAACCCCGATTGATGTCAACGGGAAATTAACAACTAAGCTATACGACAAACGCAACGCTGTCGACTTTCCCATCGTAAATTTTCCACATTTAAGTAGTAATATCCCACAGTCAACCGCTTACGGAGTAATATTTCTCAATATAAAAATCTCAGATACTAAAGCATAAATCAATAGAATGTCCAGGACATAGATACACATCCGATAAAAATTGACAAACACGGACCTCTGGAAACCAAGAGGTGGGATCAGGTGCCATGGAGGAGTAAGCATCCCCTGTCGACCGGTCACACCCGCCGTGAGTCCACAGTCAAGTCCAGTGAAACACGTGAGGAGTGTATCCTCGTCAGACGTGGTACAGACGTCTTAATAACCTCCAACGAAAAGGCAACTCAACATTTCACTTAGTGAAACAGAGTAGTCGCAAACAAGACTATTATACCGACCGTAAAACTTGCGGAACGTTGACATTAAACGCAGTTTTCGATATCCCTGTATCAATAATTTGTCAGTGAGTAGTTTACCTTTGTATATGAAATCTTCATATGTTGTGTACGCCTTGGCATATCGGAACATTGGTGAAATATAAACTCTATATGCGGGTGACTGAGGGATATTACTACTTAAATGTGGAAATTTCACGATGGGAAAGCCGATCGAATATGCTAGGGCGTGTTCAACATATGAACATTTCATATACAGAAGTGAACTACTCAATGACAAATTATTGACTCAGGGATATCGAAAACCGCGTTTTATGTCAATATATATAAGTAAGGGCAGGTAAATAATTGTCTACTGCTATACGTACTATCCCAGTTGATATTAAATCCTTTGCGCCTTCCACTATTATTTGTTTTAAATACAACCACAATCCAATCGGACGACAAAATCATTGTGTGTGGTTCAATTAACTCATAACATATTTTGTCTAGCAATATTCCGTTGTCTTGCCCATCATATATCTGAAAAATGTAAAATATAAACATGAAATATTACCAATTGATAATCCATTAGTTCATTAGAATACGACGAATTAGATATGCAAATGGTCTCAACATGAAGAACAATTACGAATCCAAAACGAGATAAGACCAGGTATCCGGAAGGAGTCAGCTTCCCCTGTTATCAACAACTGTGTTCATTATATCTGTAAATATGCAATAACAAACACAGACGAACTTCAACTGGTGCAATATATTCAGGTAAGTATTTTTTCTTCATTGCTATCAAAAAGTATTAGTACACACGCATACGCACCACCATTAGACCCCAGAAAGGGTAGATTTTTACATCTACAAATTGACAAATTAAGAGAACATTCGCAGTGACATTTTGATTTATTGTATCGAAGGGTCTAGTTTAGCACTGATGACTTTTTAAAACATATTAAATATCTAATTCCTAGATCATCAGGTTATACAAGTACCACCAACTACACCAAGTTTTCTGTACACAAATATAAATTCACTACAAAGTCAAAAGAATAGTCGCCATAATATCGATTTAGATGTACGGAAATGCATATACATGTATTTCCCTAGAGAAAGAAAAAAGTAATTAAAGACACATTGCCTATGCGAATGTAACTAAATGTATATTTAAACTTTAGAACTGTGTCGAAAATGGGTTTAAACTGAATAAATATCGAGTTGATGGAAGCGACAAATGGTAAACACTGTCATGATGTAACCGTACATACAATTAAGTAGTCTTTATGACATCCCACGCTGTTTTGAAGATAAAATTCATGGAAACTCAACACTATGCTTCCTCCATTGACTGGTCGGATTTCCCACGTGCAATTCAAATTATTATCATACTTGTTAGGATAACTAGGAGACCGCATCACCCCAGTCCTCGTGGTAAAGAGTTTGTAAATTGATTCTGTCTTAACTACAAAGTTAAAAAATCATATAAAATGTTACATTAACACAGCTTTGCGTAAATATTGAAATAGATCTTGCATATTATCTAAGTATAAACATTTTTATATATTAGAAAAATAACCAGTACTAAACTACTAATTACTGTTTATCCAAAACAAAAATGTTTAAGACGAGTCAATTATGGTGGTCAAATTGTGGTGACTGTACGTGGTGGTCGTACGGTATTAAATGCGGAGTACCGGATCATACCTACCACTTAAAAAGCGTAATGACTGTTCTTTCGTCGAGTGCTCGACAGGTTCTTAAGATGAGACTTTAAACCGATGTAATCTCTCTGTCTGTTTATTTGTCTGTCTGTCTCTCTCTATTTCCGTCTTCCTTACTTTCTCTCTCCCTGTGTCTCTCCCTTTCTCTATCTGTCCCTCTCCTCTCTGTGTCGTTCTGTTTCATTTTCTGCATCTTTTTTTCTCTCTCGTTGTCTCTATCTTTTTCTTTTCTTTCTCGCTCTGTCTTTCTTCATCTTTCTTTCTCTCTCTTTCCCCTCTCACTTTTTCTCTCTGTATCAAAGTCTTTCTATCATGTTCGCCAATGGCTAAAATAGAGTTAAAGGCTCTCTCAATTGTACTATAGTCAGGAGTTTAACAGATATATTTTCCACTATATATCTCATTGCTTAACGCAAACACTAAATTTGTTGTAAACGGTAGATCTAGTAGTATATTGTTTATAACATAATCCCTTTTTAGCTCGTATACTAGATGGCCGCCAGCAGGAAACATACATAGATTTACATTGGACCCTATTGGAAAACACATTAAAGAGATCTCGGAAACTACTACATGGCCAGTTTAAATAAAACCTGGTCATAATGGTCCTTGTGAAAAGGTGTCTGGCTGGTTGTCCACTTCTCATCCAAGATGGTCGCCGGCAGGGAACAAATTTTAACATTGGACCTTATGGAAAAGTACATTTAGACATCCCCTCCGAAACTACTTGGATAATGGGAACCAAACTTGGTCACATTGCTTCTAGGACCAATTTAAAAATATCTGGCTGCTCCAGATTCTATCCAAGATTGCCATCAGCAAGAAACTTAGTTTAACATTCATTTGGATGGTTTGGGAACACATTCAAAGATTCTCCACTGAAATCAATGGGCAAATTGGAACTGAAGTATTCCTTCGATGGTCCATCTCGAAAATGGTGTCCAGCAAGCTCATACCTAATCCAAGATGCCTGCCAGTGGAAAACTTAGTTTAATATTGGAAAACATTCAAATATTTCCTCTGAGACCACTGGGCTAATTGGAACCAAACCTCGTCACAACAGTCCTTGGGTAGTTCACTTAAAAATGGTGCCTCTTGGATCCAGGTGAGCGAGACAGGCTTTTGTGAGCCTCTTGTTTGTCCCAAATGCAGTGTTCACCTTAATTATCATTGTAGAAAGCATTCTGTATCATCCCAGACATCGTAATATTGATGACTATCTCTAACATAACATTGTTGTTATTGTTCATTGTGTGTGTCCCCGGAACGTTATACACACTCTATGGACGCTTAGCGACGGTTACTACGTAATGTATACAGGTACATGTCTACCAAAGTAAATTGTTTACAAACACAACGAGTCTAAATAAAATCACAACAGGAGTGACTAGCTTCCTGTCATAAAAGTATTAGAGATACAGTAATGCATGTCCGTGCAAGACAATATGTTTTAACTGTACAACCTATTTTTGGACAGTAGACCGTATCGTTTTAATTTTTCACTCTACCCAGATGTGCCACTTACAACTTTGACATAGTAATATGTTTTGTGTTACACAGGCTTCAGTTTTATACATACTTGTATACTATTTTTATAAACACTAATAATTATAACATATAAAACCTCCGACAACAAATGATAGATAGCATTACGGTCTTTGTAAACTATTCCTCATGGCAAGAGAGAGAGAGAGAGAGAGAGAGAGAGAGAGAGAGAGAGAGAGAGAGAGAGAGAGAGAGAGAGAGAGAGAGAGAGAGAGAGAGAGAGAGAGAGAGAGAGAGAGAGAGAGAGAGAGAGAGAATAAATAATAAAATATGCAGCAGACGTAATGTTTGCGTATGAAAGAGCTTATAAATATACTTTACGTGTGTAACAAATATTCGTTGATTTATAAATAACACATTGTAAATAGACATTTAATCCTAATGTTACGCGCATAATCTCTGTCATTATTGTCGAAGACGCGGCGTTACACACCAAGGCAACGGTATTTTTGTAATGTTCTACCGTATTCAAAATAATTGTATATTAATATTATTATGCTGTTCATTATATATATAATCACATACCTGTATGGACACTGACCAATAGCGATATCATGAAAACATATCCGTCCATTTTGTCCCACAAATCAACCAGGAAGTGTAATATATTTCTATAAGTGATCGTCTATCTTTATTATTTAACAATGCAATCTGTTTATACCCGGTGAACAACCATTTATTAAATGTATTTGCTGTATTTAGATACATTCATGGCACATGTATTGTTAGCACCATTGGACCATTGAAATATATATTGAAATCGATAGCAGAATAGATCGGCTGTCCTACTTATATGTGCAATGTATACACTAACCCAAAACTTGTAGAAACTGTTAACAGAATTATAGAACCATGGAAATAACATTAATTATCCTCCAGGAGGTTATTATTTTAAGTCCATAAAAGCATCAAACTTTGTGTTCCCAGAGTTTAAACTTTTATTCCATATGAATATTAGAACAGATGCACTATGCTCTTTTTGTAAAATATATCAAGAAACCATTACACATCTATTTTTTTTAATGTGATAAGATCAGCAACTTGTGGAGAAAGTTAGAATTCTGGATAAATGAGAATAACACCTATAGCTTTAATTTCAATCTTTTAAATATACTCTTATGTTTGATGGATATAAGCACAAAGCAATTAATATTTGTATTATTTTAATCAAACTATCATGTCACTGAAAAACTAAGGTACAGTATTAAGGGTGAACATGACAAATTTAATGAAACATGGCAAGTTATGCATAACAAACTATCTGTTTAAAAAATATGACAAGATTATTATTATATTGTATATCTGTAAAACTTCAAAGTATTTAATATAATAACAGAAGAATGTCGGTGAAATTAATAAATTATAATACAAAGGTTCGATGACGTGAGGTAGTTAGGTATTTTGTCTATTTGAGTATAATCGGTATACATGTATATGGGTGTGTATGTAAATGTATGTATATGTATAGTAAATTCCTATCTATGTAAGTATGCAAGTATGATTGAACAGGAGTAGGAATACATTGTATATGTTAAGGTACACACGTTGCACAGTTTAAATCATAAGTTATCTCAGAATAATATTTATGTGTGTGTGTAATATGCCTGTGCTTATGCATATGTGTATATCCATGTGCATTCATCTCCAAGTAATTTATATACATGTATATGGATGTGTATATAAATGTATGTATATGTATCTAGGTGAATACTTATATATTTATGTAAGTATAGAATTATGATTAAACATGAATACGAATACATAGTATATGTTCAGGTATACAGGTTTCACAGTTTTAGTAATATGTTGTCTTAAAATAATATTTAGGTGTATACAATATACCTGTGCATATGCAGGATTTATTCTAAGGAATGAATCTTGTCTATATCACAGATAATTAGTATTACATCGAAATAGTACAAATATTCGAAATATATTACTAATCAATATGTACATGTATGTGTAAAATCTGAAATAAAACTAAAATAAATTCATAAATTTTATACACACACAAAGATCTTTAAAGATAGGGAATTGAAAATTAAAATTGTTATGTACATGTATAAATATAATCCTTGAGGGATAAGCTGAGAGCAAAATCTGTTTAAGTTTGAATATGTACATATTATATTGTGAAAATTATGTGAACACTTAAGTTGGACACAGTGTATTCATATGTGTATAGTGTACATGTATGTTCTTGTCTTTTTGGACCTTGCAGGTAGCCTGGACTTGTGAGGGTATATGTAACAGGCTCGTTAATAAACATTTAAAAAACAAAAAACAAAAAAAAAAACATAAATAGCAAGCAAGTTTTCGCTATCAAATTTATCTAAAGTCTATTTAATTTACTTTTTTAATTAGTGCATTGTAAGTATAGTTGTGTAGCTAAACGATTAACTGATTTTGTATCTTGAGGCTTTCGGTTGATCAATGTTGGATGATTTGTGGTTAGAATTATCGTTTTGCTTGGATTGCTATAGGTAGCTGTTATATCCCGGATACATTTCACTTAATATAAACACAAACGGGAAATTAGCAACTAAGCTTTATGACAAACGCGACGATTTCGGCTTTCCCATCGTAAAATTTCCACATTTAAGTAGTAATATCCCCCAGTCACCCGCATATGGAGTTTATATTTCACAAATGATCCGATATGCCAGGGCGTGTACAAAAGATGAAGATTTCATATACAGAGGTAAACTACTCACTGACAAATTATTGACAAAAGGATATCGAAAACTGCATTTAATGTCAACGTTCTGCAAATTTTACGGTCGGTTTGCGACTACTCTGTTTCAGTAAGTGAAATGTTGAGTTGCCTTTTCGTTGGCGGTTGTTGAGACGTCTGTACCAATTGTGACGAGGATACACTGACGAATTTGTATGACTACTAATTGTTTAGACATAACGGAAATGTTTACGAGACAACATTTTTCTCTTTATTCACATTACTTCATTATTTTTGTAATAAAAAGATCAAAAACCTTGTTATTGAAAAGTTGGATGTCCAACCAAGTGCACAAAATGTAAAAAAAATAATAAAACAATATTGGAAATATTGTATTTGTTTAGTTATTACGAACCAACCTATGAACTTTGGTACGAGTCAGCCATTCGTTTATAATAACATTGGGTAAGTCTACGGGTGACGTCATCCCGAGCTCTCCGACATACTAATAAAGATATATCAAGGATGAGTCCTTCCATTTAGGAGACACTTTAATCAGCCTTGCATATAAACTTAAGACAGAAGTATATTTCTTTCTAAGTAAAGCAGTGGGCCCTAGATCCGCGGATCTACTATATACACGTCAATGTTAAAATATTTTGCACATAATACGACATATGTTTATGGTTTTAACCTACCATGTCTAATGAAATAAATCCATACAAATACCTTCGTCTTTGAGTACCTGTCGAAAAGTTAAAAGTATGTCGTCTATATATCGCGTTGGACAATTTATGTCAACACAGAAACCCCGATATTTGTTTTATATCTATACTGAGTATCTATCTGATTTGTGAATGACTATGTTGGATGTTGTCAGTGACGTCATCAAGGGAGAGACGTAAATCATATTGATTTCGACCGACTTTATCAATTTTAAAACACTTCAGATATCATTTGCTATTTGTATTTATTTCGTTTCAAAACTCAGCTCAGTATATAGTTTTCTATCGAATAAGTTACTTTTTGAATATTTGAACAATATTTTTGGCATCTCACCTTTAAAAGGGCATTACAGTGGAACTTGGCCTAAATACCACCTCACTTAGAAGAATACGTCCCGTTTCAGACCATGCATTACACACACACATATATATATATATATATATATATATATATATATATATATATATATATATATATATATATATATATATATATATATATATATATATATATATATATACCAAATACCTTGCATAATGGTTGTGACTCGGTTGTGGCTCGGCACACGTAGTGAACATCAAGGGTCTTTCGGATGGGGTTAAAACCAAGGTATCCATGTCACGGCAGGCGTGGCACGTAATAGAGCCCTAAATGCATAGGTGTAAGTCAAGAAAACATGTTAAAATCTGTGCTACTTAAGATCTTCATGTAAGTGAAAAATGGTGATATTTAAAACGACTAAAACACATATTTCACATGAAACAATCGTTTGTAGTTTATAATTGTTTCATTGCCATTGCTTGCATGTTCGAGCTTCAATATCCTAGATTTAAATAGTTCTTTTAAGCCATTCGAAGTTTTTTTCCCTCTGTTTAGAGTCCGTAGACTTACTAGTTTTGAGATAAAAAAATATGGGATAATGATATTCAACCCCTACTTTCTAGTCGGTCACCAAATACTGAGGAAGAGACCATATATATGCATGTTCGTCATGGAGGCTCTCAAGATAAAACCATAATCATAATCATAGCTGCTACTGTCGACAAAATATCATGGTATATGTGATATATTCTAAAACACGTAGTTTGCGTCGCGATATTTTATTGGTCGGTGAAGTCGAAAACTCGCTAGGTATTATGTTTCAAAGCATAATGTATTTGACGTCACACACAATTTTGTTGACCGAATTCGGTGAACTTTACTGGCTTACATTTTTGTAATATTTCGAATCATATTTAAGTGCCTACTTAAAGAAGGATTGCTCATTGCAAAAATATAATTTCACTACTTTTATCAGTAAATCGGTATCACCAAATCTCCCCAAAATAAGTAATCCATTCTTTAATTTGGTAAAGGTGTCGTTTCTTTCATTAAAATGCTAAAAATGATCAGGGGGAAGTCTAGCGGTAAAACTGACAGAGGAATTGCCGATACCTTTTCATTTTATTTTGCAAAAGAACGACGTGTTAACCTTAAAGTGTCAGTAGTTTTTGCCAAAAAAAATATACTAAGGTCGAGTCTAGTGTCGTATTTATATATAAATACTACGGTTGAGTTAAATAATTCCAATCACAAACGTGCCAAACGTTGGTTACCAAAGCAATTTACACAAGATATATTGCAATTAAGAATTTTTATGTGTTTCCCTTTTTCGTTATTGTATATCAAGAAGTAAAAAAGGAACACAAAATTTAGAATAAACACAGCTAATGCCCCTTTAACTACCAATGATATAAATTACATGTATACAATACATTATGTGGCTTATACAGTCAGGCGTGTGCCAAATCATTTAAGTATCATCGAGATAAAGATTAGTTAACCGGAAGTAAAGTCAGGTACTTGTTTATCTGTCGTACATGATATATGGATCTGAACTAAGATTCCTTTCTCATAACCCCAAAGTAGGGTTTGATTACTTTTCTCCCATTTTTTTAATGCATGTCCATATAGAACTACGCAAATAAAATTTAATATAAATATGCACTGTAAGCTATAGGAATTCTAGGTCATAAATTGTATTGTGACGTCATAACGCGTTTGACTTGCCAATACCTTAGGGATTAACAAGGAAATAATTCCCTGTCCAAAGGATGAAAAGATCACTGAATCATGGGTGAATATAATGACTTGGCACTTGATATCGATTTCGTTGTATATTGTTCATGTTTATATCTCGCTGATTTATATATGATCTATGTTAATGAACGAGCTTATTTTCTCATGAAAACTGAATAAAAAAATATGAAGTTTTGAAACGACTATTTATTGCACATTTTGTTTGGATTACAGCAAGCCAGAAAGAAGCGTATTCTTTCATATATAGAAATTAACGCAGGGAATCAGATAAGATATAATACTATACTCGATTATATATATTATCATATATTTTTACGGGATATTTGATTTACGATAAAATTGTACAAGGCAATCAAATCTACATTCCGAGTAATACACTTACCACCATCCTTCCTAAATTTTCGTATCGCTCTGGTAATTCACTCACGTATTAGTTTGAACATAATTATTAATTGAGGAATAACATTGTACATACAAAATATTTACAATAAGGAATAAGGGACTTGCTAAATACAAAAAATGAACACTGAAAAAAATGTACGAGTGAAATCTGCATGCACAAGTCTCCAGTTTTATTAGTGGTCACTTGACACAGAGTTGTCGGTCGTTGAAAGAACATGCAAGGACAGACAACTCCGTGCAAGAGATTATTCACTTTGTCATTCACGTATTGTGTACAAAGTAATGTTTTGGGTCTTCTGCGTAAGCAAAAACGGTGGTCTGTATACCTATTGAAAGTATTTCGATTTTCAAGTTAATGTTTGCCTCAAGTCTTGTATATAACAGAAAAGTGATTTAAGATTATGTTATAATCGTATATATTACTGTGTAAGATATTTGAAGCGATTGGGCTACCATTCATACAAAATACACATGAGTCGTGTTACAGACGTGACCCAGTTACACCCCTCGTTATACAAACTACCATACACTATTATGAGCCTTGTCGTAAACATTGTCTTCTTTATCACGTGTTTGTTTAGCGCTATTAGACATGTAATTATCATCGTCCATATTTGGAGATTCAAAATGCTGCGTTGTATCATACTGGTTGTCATCCTTCACAGGGACATCGTACAAGTTATGTCCCTTCCCTGGTGATATTTTTGGTCTTGAAGTATGGAGATTGTCGTATTCATCCTCTTCTGTGACTTTATATATACTGTCTCTATCAGTACTTGCCGATTGATCCATTGTTGGCGCAATATGTGAGTACGTTGACAGCGAATATGTTGGCAATATAGGATCTTCATAATCAATGTTTACTCTCCTGTCACCAATGTCTGCTTTGTCTTCAGCGGAATTCACTGTTCTGTTATTTAATGTTGTATTATTCACTCTTGTAATCTGTGGTTTGCCTGACTGATTTCTCCTGTAAGTATAGGCATGTATATAATTACGAAGCTCATATCAATCATGTACAAAAATATAAAAAAATATCGGATACCAAAGTATAAATCAATAGAATGTCCAGGAAATAGATACAAAAATACAAAAAGAGACAAAGATAATCAATTGATATTCATGTTCATTGAAATTCGATTTCTGTTCTATTCTTATTTGTGCTGTTCCGAAACAAACTACATATTTATTTCCCCTATTCAACAGGTACAGAATTTCAGGTTACCAGAAAGTTGTGCTCACTTTATGAACTGTTTATTCTAAAAATGGAACGGAATAAAATAAAAATAACAAATTATTTTCGATATAAATATATATTCCACCCTTTATCACACACCCATTTGGAACGTTTCTTGTATTTATATTATTCGGAACACCTCGATTGTCTTCTGCTTCAGGCAAAATCCTATATCTTGTATGAACGCCAGGCTAATCATATTCTGTGAAATATTAGGCTTGACTGTGAACATTTTAAGGATTGTTGAATGAAAGTGTGAAAGAATCGTTTTATTTACAAAACATTTGTTTTAAGTAATGTAATGACATTCGGTAGGTAGTTTCAACACAGCGCAAATAGTTGTGGATTTCATATTTTAGATACGAGTACTGTAGGCTTTTCCCTTCAACACAATGTTCGACCGTGAACAGCCTCACATCAGGGATTCATGAATGTTACTTTCAAAGTCCCTGTATGACTACTGTTATTTCAGATATATCTGAATAACATATTTACACTACAATACAGCAAAGAATCTTATGGAAATCTAATAATAAGTTGTGTAAACAGTTTGTGTGCTCCGTAATTTTACAGAGATTTGTCCACATAGGAATTTCCATTGACGGGCCTCAAGTCGTTATTATAACATAGAAAATAAGAAATATATTTTTAACCGTGATATTTAATATTTGTCTATTTATCAGTAGAATCTTTAATATATGATAAAAACAACAAAACATGACAAAATCTGTATCACATGCCATATCAACCATCGACCAATATCATCCCTCAGGCTGATATTGGACTATCGGGTTGATATGACATGCGATACTGACTTTGCCATGCATTATTCTCTCTCTCTCTCTCTCTCTCTCTCTCTCTCTCTCTCTCTCTCTCTCTCTCTCTCTCTCTCTCTCTCTCTCTCTCTCTCTCTCTCTCTCTCTCTCATAAAATATTATTTTGGTATCCATACCTTTTTTTGTAGAGAATAAAGACAATGATGCCGACGACGATAACGACAAGAGCACCTGTTATGCCTCCAACAATGCCGGGAGCTGAAATGGTCATATTCATATTACATAATGACTCAGCAAGGAGTCTTGTTATCCGAATATACTAACTTTGCATTATGAAATTGTAAATTATATAAGCTTATTACGAAATTTCATTGAATCAAATGCATTTAAAGTTATGCTATCTAAAATTATATAGAGTCAAAAAGTAAATGTTATAAAATGTTAATTGACTCCAAAAGTGAGGGAAATAAAGTTTATGAACCGTTTATTTGTATTCCGCTGGTAATTTTAATTATCAAAGAGTCAATCTTATGTTATGCAATCAGTATAAACTAAAACAAGCTAATTTACACCTGAATGAACCTGACGACTTCATTTTACAAAAAGAATAAATAAATAAAATAAGATAAATAAAAGTATGTCCAATTTGATACTTGTTTACAAAGTAGACTGACACTGATCAAATTATTTGAAATAGGAAATGTGCTTTAGCTGCAAAATTTTAAACGAACGTTAATTGATAAAAAGAGCAATGCAAACAAACCTAGGGAATTTTCTTTCACTGACAGTATAACTGTAGCCTCTGAAATAGTAAATCAATCAATAAATAAATCGATCAATTAATATTTATATAAATAGATAATGAAATGGATATATAAACCCCAAAATAAATACATTGATTAATAAATAAATAAATATTACAACAAATAAATAAATAAATAGATAATAAAATGAATAAAAAAACAAATAAATAAGATATATATATATATATATATATATATATATATATATATATATATATATATATATATATATATATATATATATATATATATATATATATGTGTGTGCTTATCAAAAACACGTTTATGCATTTCAACTGAGTAGATCGGATACATGAATATGTAGCTTCGGATTGATCTATATCATCATATTTATCAGAATATCTGACAGAATATTGATGAATAGACGTATAAAGTTTTCAAAACAATATTGTGTGTTGTTTAAAATGAATATATATATATATATATATATATATATATATAAATATATACTCTATGTAATTATTACAAAAAGGAGTATCGTCTTGTGTTCACCAAGTTTTATATTCGTCCACTGACGATGAGGACGAAAGGATCTACAATAAAACGGGGGCAAAATTTTTTTAAAAAATAACAAATGTGTACATACCGATGATAGAATATCTTATGGAAAACCTGACGGACTCTTTGTCGTACTTTGAGATGAGACGTAAAACAATGTTGTCACCCACATGCAATGTATTATTTACGTTGTCTTTACAAAGCGCAACGGTATGTATATTGTCATCAGAGTCGTATTGTAAAATCTGCATCAAAAGATATATAAGTGAAAGTTTATCCAGAAAGTTTTCATCATATAAACATAACAGTCGCGTAGGAAGCAAATTAACATTGGGAGGGGCAATGTTTTATGAAAAAAAAAATTCCGGTAAAAATTTGGTTTCATATACCGTTTGATTATACAATTAACATATACATCAGTGGCGGATCTAGAACAGTTTAAGAGGGTGATGGTGAATTTGAACTGAATAAACAATGTATACCTCAAAGACATAATGAGCGTTGAAAGTTGGATTCGCGAAGCGGAGAGAGGTACAATAGTTTGTAGAAATTTGTTGATAAATTAATAATTTTCCGACTTGTTATAGAAAATATAAAAGTTTTACATCTATCTCATCAACTTTAGGGACTCACTCTCCCTGGTCCTATTTCATTAGGGGTCGGGTTTTACGCATATTTCAGATAATGTTTGACATTTGGAAGCCTGGAGACGCATTTTTCTGCGTCCAAACGTGAAAATACGCCTAGCTATCCGCTAATATATCACATGGATTATATTTCTCAAAAGAAGGTTGGATCAGTTACTTAATAGTTATTTGAAATCGGGGGAGGATTTCGGCCTATTATCCTCCAGATATTGAATTATGACCTCTATATCGTTAAATATAGTTTGTTGAAGGTCAGACGAAAAAATTGGTATCATACAAAATAATATTTTAGACTTTATGAAACAATTTTATACGTAATGAAAATAATGTTTCGGTTTTGGAAAGCAATTACATAAAAACATGATCGATGTATGCAGTATCTATGACTTGTTTCCCAGTAACTTATGTTTAGATTGTAGAATTGTCCGATTCACATAAGATGGCGGGGCGGAGTAACCTTTTGATTAACATACGGATGGTTCTATTGACTTTTCGGTTATGACAAGCTGCACGGGAAAAACGTTTTATTCCTCACTGGATACTCTCTTATGTATGGTGACAAGTAGGAACGATTACTCTTGTCAGTGTAATTGTAATATTATGTTTTATTACTTAAAATTAAAACTTTTCCAGGGTTAGAAAGGGTTCACAAGACTCCGCCCACCAGGTCATTTGGATTTTACTATACCCAACCATACATCATTTGCCCTTCAACAATTTGAAATGACTTCCTACCTCCAGGGTATCAGATCCACTGCAGGAAATATCAATTTCATTCAATATTAATTCTATTAACTGTCGATCGGACAGTGAGAAATTCATCTCGTAATCACAAACTGAATCTCTGTCAAAGTGATCCCAATAGCCCGGGCTTTGTATGACTCCTGACACATTCCGTATTTCCCTTGTGCAATCTGTATGATAAACAGAATATTCATATTAGTAGAAGCATAGTAAAATGTCCAACAGAAAATGCACTGTCGTCATTTTCAGACATTTGAAAGAATGAACCTTGTTTCAATACATATACTATATTCTCAAGCCACTCGGTCAAAGCGTCTTCTTCACTCACAAGATTCAGATATGTAGTATGTTCATTCATAGGATAACCCATTTATGTGACACTATTAACCGGTGACGTCATCAACAGCTTCCTAATAGACACCAAAACTATTGATTTCAAATAAGTTAAACCTTACCTATCGTAGTTTTCAGAAAAATGTCAATTTTCCAAAAGTCTTAGAACATTGTGACAGTTTCTACATAAGGATAACTATGATAGTTTAAATAAAGATCCAAATAGTATTAACAATACCAAAGACACAGTTTTACAAAACAAATGTCAAAGACGATTGTTTCTGTCAAGAAGACTTCATCAGCTGAGCTCGAATTTAATATAGATATATAGATAGATATATAGATAGATATAAAGTCCAAATATAGGTGATTGTGGGATATTAGTACTGAAATGTGGAAAATTTAGGATGGAAAATCGTCTCCTTTGTCGTATAGCCTATTGTATGTGTCTATGGTAAATAAAATGTCCAAGTAGAAATCATGTGTGCTTGAAGCCCTTGTGGTTTTAATTTTTAGTTCGCTTGGATCTAT